>VZTH01012907.1:374222-417444 GCA_013397815.1 Aleadryas rufinucha | reverse complement strand
TCTGTGCGCTACACCTTCAACCAGTGGGAAAGCCTCCATGAGGTGTGTGCTCGTTGGCACCAGAGCATCCCAGAGAAAAACGGGCAGGACCAGGTTGATGTGTTCACTTTCTTTCTTCCTGTGCCTCCTTTCCTCCTTCAGCTGAGCAGTCTCGTCCAGTTTGCAGCAAGGTACCAAGTCAACGGCCAGGAGTACTGGGATAACAACAGAGGCAAGAACTACACCCTCACCTGCCGGACTCACCCCCTGAAGCTGCCGAGGGAATGTGAGGAGAGCTGGATCCACTTCATCTGAGCAAAGGGAGTGGTGCCAAGCAGCGTGTCGGTGGTCTCGCTGGCACTCTGTCCCTTGGCTGGCTCTCTGCTCCTGTGGCAACAGTCTTCTTTTTGAAACCTGCCAAACCTGGCCAAGTGTCCCAAGGCTGGGAAGCAGCCAGTGACCTGTACAAACTGTTCTAAACCTGTGGGAAAGTTAAAAGGGCCAAAATCTGTAGTGAGATACAATCATAGAAAGGCCGTGTGGTTTTTTTGAGTATATGAGTCGTTGCAGAATGGTTCCAGGGAATGCTGTGAGGCTACCAGAGAGCGAAACAACACATCTCTTGTTGCTCGTGATACTCTTGGTTGCATAGATCTCTCTTAACCATTTTCTACTGTTTGTTTTCTAAGTGGACAGTGTGGCTTTACAGGTTTTGTTTCTAATTTTGTGTCTATTACCTCACCAAGTCAGGGCACTATTCCATTTATGCATAATTTGGATGGCAGACACTGTAGGGAGTACTTGTATTTACATATATATATATATATGCTATTAAGGCTGTAACCACGTTAAATATTTCCATTAATATTTGAGTTGGAAAGTAAGTGCTACTATGAGCAAAACATACATGAAAATGTGCCATCAGCCCCTCTGTTTCCCTTGAGAAAAAACTAAAAGTTGCCTTTTCTTATCTCCTCCTTGCAGCAGGAATGATTGTTACCAAAGTGTGTGTAAGGCAGATCTGCCTGGGAAAATTCTCTTGTCAAGTGATGCCCAAGTAGGTTTTCCTCAAGGTGGTGGTACAAGAATTGTCTTCACTTGGTGCACCTGTTTTTACTAAGGGAAACGAGAGTAATTTTGGAGTTGCGTTGCAATTGCAGTTGAAGATCTCAAAGCATTGTATGAATGCTCATGATTTTATCACTGTTACTTATAAAATTATAATTTGAGAAATGGATATGATATAAATATATAAGGAAAAAAAATAGTACAGGGAGAGGGGTACAGAGGCTTGGAATAGCATTCCAGAGCCCTGAATCCTGGCTGTTCCCCAGTGTTCCAGTACTACTGCAGAAGTAACTTTGACTTCTTTATTTAACTACTTGCCATTATAAAACAGTTGAACTCCCGTGACTACAGCCTTTGGAACACAAGCTGGAACTTCAAAGCACTTAATTTGGTGAACTGCTACTTACACAGACCCATAAACAATCCCTTCTGCTGCAGGGAGAGCATAGGAACACTGTTAGACCATCTTCCCATGCTTCTTGCTCTATTATTTTCATTCTATGGTTTTAGTGTGGTTTAAGATTTGCAACAGGCTTAACTCTATTAAGGAAAAGCTTGTCCATATTGTTCCCATACATATTCATTACTGCATGGAAAGTTGAGCTTTATAGGTGTAACATAGACTTTCAGAGCTGGCTGGAAATATTAGAAGAGCTGTGTTTTAGGACTATGCTATGAAAATCAGGCCACTTATTTGGGCATCTTATTTTGGATTGGTGCTTATTTATCGAAATCACAAGTTGTTTGTAAAATCACAGTTGTAAGCAACCCATGGCCAATTATATATTAATCTGAAAAGTCCACTGAGTAATTCTGGAAGTGCAGAAACACCAAGAAGATTAATTTGTCTGGCAACTTAATGCTGCTACTTTGTTGTGATACCCATTTAGCAAAGCTGGGCTTCCAAGTGAGGAAGTTGCCTCATTCCATTGGTCTTTGGCTTTAGAGAAATCAAAGTCAGGAATGAGGATTCTGAGAGCTGCTGAACTCCTTTTGCAGAGTACTCTGAAAGCTCAGTGCTATCTGACTGTGCACACACATGCACAGAAGGACTTGTGCTGAATAAAAGGCACTATTTTCAAGTATTGTTCTCCCCTCTTCTCCCCTCCCACATTACTGTATTTCTTCCATCAGCAAACACAGGACACCATAAACACCCCTCTCTTACCAGGCACCAGTTCACAGTGGGTGTTGCTGGAGCTCAGAGCAATACTTGGTTTCTTGGCAGAAGGATGTTGCTGTCTTCTGGGAGAGATTGTCATGTGCTAGCAAATGTCAGACCTGACGGTTCCCTTGGCCAGGTCAGATCCTGTAAAGCTGAGGCTGTCAGGAGAAAGGTTCATGCCAGATGTAGCACACTGTGAGAGGGGTGAGAAATGAATGTCTCAGCAGTCTGAGTTGGGCTTCTCTTGTCTTCCTTCCACAACCTCTCAGGGTATTGGCATGTGCGAGGTGTTGAATACTAAATACTGAAGCATTATCCCAAGTTTCCTTTTGCTCTCTCTGCTGCTCTGCAGTGCTGGAGAAGGACTGACAGTTCAGTTCCTGCCAGCGCAGTTCTCTGGCTCTGCTGGCTCAGTGGAGCAGCGCAAGTGAGAGCCATCTCCGGGTTAAGCTGCTAAACATTCACACCAGTACTGGCACCTGTCTCAGCAGAGCTGATATTTGCACTTAGGTTTTCTTGCCACACTCAGTGATGAACGTCAAATGGCTTCTGGTTGACAAAAATGGGATTAAGCCATTTAGTGCTAATATGCACCTGTCGTGAAGGTAAACTTACACCACGTTTATATCTTCTCAGGACAACTTGACTGCTTGCACTGTGTTCAAATTGAGCACTTCCCTTATAATGAGGATTTTGTAAAATTGAATTCTTCACAAGGGTTATCACCATATAATGCACTTTTAAAAACATGTATTTATTACTGTCATAAGGTAAATGAATGTCTAGTAGTCCACAGTTTCAAGGTTCTTTCAAGCATGTTTTTTAAAGAAACATGAAATCCATGTAAATGAAAATGGGTTGTCTTTCCTGATTAAGTGTCTTGTCCAGAATAAAATACATTACACAGTATATCAGTAAAGCACATATGCTGGACAAAAGGTCTAGCAGTTGTAAAATTGCAAAGTGCTTAATTAATTTTAAAAAGCAATAATAAACCTATGGCTACTGTAATACAGAAGATTAAAATAAAAGCTTTTCACAATTTTCTGTTGTTTTTGTCAATGGTACTCCTGTTAAGAAAGCTCATGAAGAAACTTAATGTTGAGTTGTCACTTGGAGAGCAACATACTCAGCAAAGTAGGTTTGAGTTGGTAAACAATGAGCTGCACTTGATAAAGATACAATGATTAGTATATGGATCTGCAAAGATGATCAGGCTGCCACTTCCTACCTGGAATCTGCTGTCCTTTCAGCTCAGAGTTCTGTGCATGCAGCACCTGCAGGATTGAGATCCAATTTTGGGAAAAGGCTTGCTGCCACTTGATTGTAATACAGCTTCATGGAAGAGAAGGGAGAGGGGTTTTCCTCAAATTGCACTTTCCAAATCTGTGCTAGACTGTACTTACCACTTTCATTTCTGGGCCTCACAATTGTGTTATTATTTGTTTATATTTTCCTTTCAGTTCTCCTTGCTGCTGCCTTTCCTCTCAAACCAACTTCTCTTCCCTGACAGGTTTCCCAAGTATCTACCTGTGCTATGTTAAGAGTGTCCATATGCAGTGCCTGGTTTATCCTCCAAGTGAAATGCATCTCCTCTGGGGTCAGGTGTTTACTTGATACAGTTCAAGATTGGAATTACACATTGACAGGTTTCTGCTAAAGCACAGTGGGGCCATTTAACTAGCAGTCAGAATTAATAAAGATATATATTACCAGTTACGTTTTCATCAGTGCTAGTAACTTCAACACTGTATTGTCAGAGTTGCTTGGGGGAAAGAAGATTATTGCAAATCAGTTTAAATACATGGGCATGTCTGTATTAAGTTGTTCAAAAATGTAAGATTATTTAAGAAAAGGATTGGGTTTTTTCTGCAAGCATCCAACTGTCAGGTTTATCTTACAGGTTGTTAGTGTTATTTTTAACATAGGTGGTATTTTTACATTCAGTTTCAAATTCATAGTTTATTTGTATTTATTTTACAAAAAAAAATTGCAACTTGTAATGACAGTAATAGGCATCTACAGTCAGTAACTACAGCACTTAATGTAGTGTATCATCAGTGCTCAGTTGTACTTTCCAGCTGGTAAAGACTTAGAACTGCAAGTCTAAGTGATTATTCATTTGGCAGCAGGAGTGTAATGTTAGTACTGACTTCTTTCCCAACTTCTTTCTCCCTGTGATCTCACATCTGCAAGTATTTCAGCTGACACTTGATATTCAAACTGTTGGTATCAACACTTCTGACCCTTCTCAGTTTCACACACAACAGCAGCAGTGCCAAAGATTGAAAATACCTTGGCCAGCACAATGTTTTCCATTAACTGTAATAACGATAAATATTTATACTACTGTAGTAAATAAGGGTCCCTGTAAATAGTGCTACCCTACCCTAAAGAGTTTTGGTTCCATTTTCTCTGGTGTTTTTACGTGTGCCTGAAATGACTGTGGCCAAATAATTTCACTGTTGGTTCTGGTCTGTTTAATGCATAACTCAATGAAACTTCTGCTCTCCGACTTCCCTTCTGCTAAACCAAACAAAATAGGCTAATGTTAGAGAATGAGAAATGAGCTGAAGTAATCTCAGTGTAGGTTGCAGGAAGGAAAGTGTGTGATCCACTTCTGGACTATCTCACTTCTCTTTTGCTATAGAATGAGTAAGGCTGGACAGGCTCAGCCTCTGTTTGCTCGTGTGACTGGTAAGGGAAAGCATCGACTTCAAACTGGCTTTGATTATTTCTGCTTCATATGATGAAAGCACAATTCAGGGTTCAGTTTTCATAGAAAACTTCTGATGCTCCAAGTTCCTCACGCAGTTTTGTCCTTAGTAGGTTTCTCTGTAAAGCTGTTTTACAAATCTGCCTCAGCACTGCTCACTCCCAGCTCCTCAGGGCAGACACTGCACTTCTCACACCACTTGTCATTTTCTTGCATTACAGTGACATCTCGTGGTATTTCGTACTTTCTGTACAGCTTTTTTTTTTCTTTTTTTCCTTTTGTAGTATTGAGTTTTTATCTTTCTCATTTCAGGGATTCAGCAGTGTTATTTTATTTACAATTGCTGCAGGTTTACCTGCTGTGAAAGGTGATTTCTCTCCTAGATGCTCCACTATTGCTGCTTATTCTTGGTATGAACGGAGACGCTTCTCGATACTCTGTTGGAGTATGTGAGATTCATGGTAAATTTTATCACCTGTATTTGTGATATGGCATTAGATACACGAGTACAGACAGGTAAAGCTACCCTTTGGCACTGTNTGAGGGCGCGCGGCTGAGGGTGCGCGGGGCCGCGGTGAGGCCGCTCCGTGCCGGGGCTCCCGCGGGACGTTCCGCCGGGGCGTGGAGGGCTCCTGTGTCCTAAACAGAGTTCTGTGGCCTCCTCAGGGCTGTCTGACCGGGCCGGGGACAGGAGAGCTGTGAGGTGCCAGCACAGGCCTCAGCGGAGGCCGTTGCGTTCTTGTGTTGGAAAAAGTAATTAAAAATCACCCTATATTTGTTGTTTCTGTATTACTTAGTACAGGAATAGCTAGGCTATTAGTACAGAATTAGCTAGGCTGTGTTCCCACTTGCTGTTCTACAGAAGTCATTCCTTATCTTTAATCAGTTTGCTTGGTCTATGTAATGTCTGGGATGGGGAGATCCAAGCTGCACGTTGTTGATTGTACGTGTACATGGTTTGGTTGGTGTAAAATAATTCATACAAGGCATGAACGGGTTCATTGCTTTTCTTAAATGTTCAACAACGCAAATACTTTGCCTGCCCTTGAGTACTAAGACATTATTTTCAGAAACCTCTGTCATCCAGATCTTGCTTTTAGCTGGTGACTGTCACTTCACCATCACTGTTTGTATAATCAAGAAGTGGTTTTCCCTGTGTAATTTATGATATTTGTGTTGAATTATTCAATTTACCATTTTATGGCGAGGCCTTTGTGGAGTTTTGCTGTTGACTCACCTGTCCTGAATAACCTGGTGATCTGTGCTCTTTCCTTGCTGGGAAATCCTGAGGGTCTTCCCAGGCCCCTCTGTGCCTCCAGCCATGGAACTGATCATTCCTTCCTCTCTTTTGCTTTAAGCAATTGTTTATCAATGTAAGGAAGTTTCCTTATATTCCCAGTTAGTTTAGGTGCTTAAATAGCACCTATATAGAATTCATACTACTGACAAACGTTGGAGTTTGTCATGTATTTTGATTGATTCCCGATGTGTTTGCAAAACCGCTTTAAAGTGTAACTGATGATTGNGCCTCAGCACTGCTCACTCCCAGCTCCTCAGGGCAGACACTGCACTTCTCACACCACTTGTCATTTTCTTGCATTACAGTGACATCTCGTGGTATTTCGTACTTTCTGTACAGCTTTTTTTTTTCTTTTTTTCCTTTTGTAGTATTGAGTTTTTATCTTTCTCATTTCAGGGATTCAGCAGTGTTATTTTATTTACAATTGCTGTAGGTTTACCTGCTGTGAAAGGTGATTTCTCTCCTAGATGCTCCACTATTGCTGCTTATTCTTGGTATGAACGGAGACGCTTCTCGATACTTTATTGGAGTATGTGAGATTCATGGTAAATTTTATCACCTGTATTTGTGATATGGCATTAGATACACGAGTACAGGTAAAGCTCCCCTTTGGCACTGTCGGATTCCATCTAAGCACGTTATCCAGTGCACTGCTGGATTCCATCTAAGCACGCTACCCAGTGCACTGCTGGATTCCATCTAAGCACATTATCCAGTTCCCTCTGCATAATAAAGACCACAGCCGTCAGTCGAAGCCCTTTACCCACAGCAGGTCTGCAACCGAGCGTCTTTGCACCTACTCGGGCAGCGAAAGCGTTTCTTAATTAAGCATACAAATGGGTTACACTGGTGTAGGAAGCTCATGCCCAGTAACTTCTGTATGTGCGCGGGAATTGGTTCTAAACACGGGCTGCAGACAAAGCCAATTTGCGGTGCACAGGCAGCGGCCGCCGCGCTNGGAGATCCAAGCTGCACGTTGTTGATTGTACGTGTACATGGTTTGGTTGGTGTAAAATAATTCATACAAGGCATGAACGGGTTCATTGCTTTTCTTAAATGTTCAACAACGCAAATACTTTGCCTGCCCTTGAGTACTAAGACATTATTTTCAGAAACCTCTGTCATCCAGATCTTGCTTTTAGCTGGTGACTGTCACTTCACCATCACTGTTTGTATAATCAAGAAGTGGTTTTCACTGTGTAATTTATGATATTTGTGTTGAATTATTCAATTTACCATTTTATGGCGAGGCCTTTGTGGAGTTTTGCTGTTGACTCACCTGTCCTGAATAACCTGGTGATCTGTGCTCTTTCCTTGCTGGGAAATCCTGAGGGTCTTCCCAGGCCCCTCTGTGCCTCCAGCCATGGAACTGATCATTCCTTCCTCTCTTTTGCTTTAAGCAATTGTTTATCAATGTAAGGAAGTTTCCTTATATTCCCAGTTAGTTTAGGTGCTTAAATAGCATCTATATAGAATTTATACTACTGACAAACTTTGGAGTTTGTCATGTATTTTGATTGATTCCCGATGTGTTTGCAAAACCGCTTTAAAGTGTAACTGATGATTGTTCCCTTTTATGCAGCTGAGTTGGTGAATTGCAAAAATGCCAGCCAGGAGTGAGATGCAGGTATGTGCTGACGGAGCAGAATATGAGTATTGATTGTTTTAATTACCAGCATGCAACTGCAATTAAAGTCTTCAGTGTGGCAGAGCAGTGTGGTAGGAAGAAATTTTCCTTTGTCACAGCTTAGTGCAAAGTAGCTGGGTGGAAAGCAAGAGGAATTGGAAATTGTCATTGATGAAAATAAATCATACGCATTTGGCAGAGGTTAATCAACTGAGGTGATGCTTAAGATCAGAATGTTGAAATCCAGTTATAATTGATTTAGAAAGAATAAAGGAGCAAAATGCCTAAGGTAACTTAGAAGTGTAAATACTAAATATACTATGTAAGGGGGATTGATAAAACAAACAATTCTGTAGGAATTTAGTTGTAATATGAGGAAACAAAAGCTAGTTAAGGCAAATCATTAAAATCTCAGTGCATAGGTATTTGCAAGATTAATGTGTTCGATAAGGTGCTCTGTACTTAAGGTTTTACACTTAATTATTTTGTGATTCAGAATATTTGCTTCAAATGCAACAGGTGATTGCGTAAAACCTGCATGGGATCTGTGTTAATTAGATGTGTTATACCAGTGTTAAGCACACAGTAATACAGTTGCTTTGGTTTATTACAGTTTGAAAAGTTAATTGATGAAGCTACAAGAAAAAAGGATTTCCAATCCTTAGAACAATTTCTGGCCACAGATGAATATGAAAATGTCTCTCACAGATGCAGCAAACAGTTTGCCAACAAATTGGACAAGCTTCTGTGTTGGGTAATGTAATCACTGCATCAAAATCATCTACACCATCTTTAGAAGAGGCTGAAAAAGATCATTTCTTTTGGCTTGGTTGATACCAGCACTTGTTTTAAGAACCCAAAATAAAATTTAAGAATGAAATTTCTCCTTCAAGCTGCAGTTAAGGTGGCTTTTGAGAACAAAAAAGACATCTGGTTAATTAAATATAGGTTCTTGTGGGACTTCACACTAAAGTTTATGTTGTCATTTCGATTTCAGGCACTTGACAAACAAGACATCAAAGGCATTTCTACTTTACTAAACGCTATTCAGAAATGTGTGAAAAAAATCAGCATAGCAGGAGAAGATGGGCTCCCAGCAATGATAAAACACGGTCTTGTTGGAAGGATAAGTAAAACCATAAAGCATCTGTGAACTTCTAAATAAGTATATGAACATCAATGAAGTGCATAAGCTGAGCTTGAGTGCTTCAGTGCTGAGCAGCTCAGTGTTTGATTTGGTTCTTGATTGGGTCAGAATTAAGAATTTCCCCTAACTTTGCAACAGACATTGTTCATATTTAAATGTTCTTTGTCAAGGGACCCCTTGTAAAGGGATGCTGCTCTATCCCAGTGAGGGTTTTGCAAATCATGCAATATATAATTAATTTAGATACGCTTACAGCAATTAAAACAAGGTGATATATTTTCATATGAGTTTGCTATGTTGCTATGGACTCAGGAATTAGAATTTCCTGGTGCTGTTTAATTTTTTTTTGTTAATTCCCACAGCAGCGATTTTGTACCTGCTCTTTCAACACATTTTAGTGCTATTCTGGTTATTTGGTGTTGTTTTAACCTGCATGTTAGAAACATTAAGCATTTGTAACTCAGCAAATACTGAACAGACAGCACTTCCTTACTGCTTTCACCAGGTATTTCACTGGAGAAAGTTAATGGCAATGCCAGATGAGAGTTACTCAGTTGCCTTCTCAGCTGCTTTAATAATAAACAGCAAAACCAGGGTGATGATAACCTTATCCTTGTATTCACACCAAGAAACAACATTCTTTCATTCAGCCATTATCAATTTTCAGCTGTTCTGTCTGTGGTGGCAGATGTCAAAGTAGATCTGCAGTTTTGGTGTTAAAAAGTCCTTAAAATCCCCTAATTTTGTTTAGCCTGAGTGAAAAATTTCAGTTTGGGGCCAACATCTGCTCAGCAGAGTGGTGATGCTGTTATTGTTTTAATCATTGTAGAGTTTGTATAGATTTACTTTAGTATAATACAAACCATTGTCCTTTCCCAGGCTATTAAAATAGATTTACCTTTGTTTTCCCTTTACATGGTCAATTGGTTTGAAAAGTTAAAAGGAATTTTGGTCCTCAGAGGAAATGAAAAGAATGAAATGCTTGCAAGTCTGGCTGAAGATTTCTTCATCATGTTGCTGGTAAAAATACACTAATAAAATTTGTCAAAGTAATTGTTACCAGTTTAGCAATAAAAGGACTTTAAAATGTGTTTCTATTTAATGTCTTCCTAAGGTTAGCATTACAATGACTTCTGAAATAGATTATAAATCAATTGGGATAAACAGTTTGCTGTATTCATACTCATTTCTGTTCATGGCTGGCATCATGAAATAAAGTTAAAAAAAGCCAATAACAGTAAATGCTCAATGAAGAAAAAATATTCATCTTGATCAAATTTTGATTGTATACATTATTGGTATGGTAGTCCCATTAGATCTGTGAGTTTTCTTCTCTTCATAAAAAATTTTGTCATTGGTGAAATAATTTCAGTAAATTTAACTGAAATATAATTTTGGGAAAACACACTTGTTAGTAGAGATTATCTCTTAGATTCTTTGTTGGAGAGAAAATAATTTCAAAATCTTAAATACTTCTTGATTACTTCAGATACATGTTGCCTGATTTTTTTCTGCTGTAATATTTTCTTTATCAAAATGACGTGTTTTGGTTTTTTTATTGCAGACTGTGTGTGATAGCAGACCTGAAGGTGAGCTCAAAAAGCAGAGATGATAGTTTAAAATGTCTCTTTCAGAACACACAAAGGACCACATTTCTCATTCCTGTGACATGTCAGCTTTAGTTTGAGGTTTCTCTATGGACAGATTTCCTTGTAACTTGCTGTTGTCAGTAATAAAAAAGCCCAGTAAGTCTCAGAGATGGCAAATGAACTGAGTTTTTCCTAAAAAAAGTTATTTCTGAGGTCCTGTCACAGCTCAGCACAGCACAGTGACCCTTCCTTATTGACCTTGTCCTCGTGAATGTCACCCTGCCCTTACCTTTCAGTGTGGCTCTAGAGAAAGTCCCTACAGACTGTTTGGTGTCATGATCAAAATGAAAGATTCATTTCCTTGGCCTTGAGGAGATAAATTCCACCACCTGAATTGTATCCCAGAGAGCTGAGTTCTAGGATTGACCAATCACATTTAAAAATTAATAATTTCCTACCCAGTGGAGTTACCCAGTGATGCACAGGAATAGAAACATAGTTACTATAAATTGAAGTAACTATTCTGTTTTACATATCTCTAATCCTATATAAAAAGACAGATGTGCTGTATTTTATTTCTAAATGAAAATTAATCCTTTCCCAAATGTTTGTGAGGGGGTACTGTAATACAGTCTTGACAACTCTTTGATTTATTTCTTTCCTGCTTTTTAGGTAAAATGCAAATACTAGAAAACTTTGTTCTGAGAACGTGTTCCCTCATCACTGACACAAGAATTAATATTTATGTTCAGCAGGAGGTAAAGATCCTTCTTTCTAAGCAGCAGTTTTCTGGTTAGTGTGTTACCAGACTTTGTGGGGACAGTTATTTAACTGTGCAGATGCTGCAAAAAAGAGAATATGGTAGTGCTCTGGGATCAGAAGGATCATTTAATGTTTCTCTGGGAATGTTTGGATTTATTTATATGTTGGGGCTGTTTCAGATTACTGACCTATGATTTTTTTTTTTTTGAGAGTAAATTACAAAGTAGTGATATTAAAGTTTGGTAAGACAGCTGTATAAAAGCACAGGAAACAATGTGCTCTACAACTGCTAGAAATAGGATTAAGATTATTGGTCGTAAATTCTTTAGTCACTTGCAGGAAATCTGCATTCCTTCTGGTACACTCCAAATTTCTCCTGTTTATTTTAGTAACCTCAGGTTGTCAGGGGTTTTTGTCCCTCTAAAGAAAGGGAAAGTTACAAAAAAGGTCTTCTTTAAACGCTACATCCCCAAAGGAAAGGCTTTTTAATGCTAATTTAAGGTACACTTTAGCTCAGCAATCAACTGCAGACACAGCTCTGCCTTTGAAAGACTTTCTACATTTAACCTATTTTTTTAACAACTATTGTTAAAAAATTGTAATTAAAACTAATTAATTTCTTGAAACTGAGGTTGCTTTAGTAAGTTAAATACCATTTAGAACTTGTCTTTTCTTGTTTTGCAGTTACTTAAGCCTGTTGCTTTCTTCAGTGATATGAAATACATTGCAAGGGCCCAAAATAAGAATACCTCAAAGTTTAACAAACTTACTTTATATTTAATCTTGCTCCCTTTTTTCCACTCTCCTTAGGTAATAAAAAAACTGAATTTATTGCTTGACAAGATCCCTCGAGATGCCAGGAAAAAGATACTTTCTACAAAGGAGATGCTGCTTGTCATGTAAATGATCTTCAGTATAATTTTTATATCATTCCATCATTTGCAGAGCTGGGAGGCAGTTTTTACTAAGCTGTTGTGCAAATTGGTCCCTGTTTAACTCAACTTCTGCACTTGCTGTTAAATTCTCAGTGGCAGTGGCTGTGGAGAGGTATTCTCATGGGTTATTCTCCATTAGAAGCCTGAATTTTCCTCTTTCCCAGTCTGGATCAGGCTTCTCCTCATCCCAGTTGTCATAAAATAATGAAACTTCTGTTTGTAAGAATGTGCTTAAAGCACAGTGAATCAGTCACTGGAAGGTTGGGCTGTTCACACTGGAAATTGTTTTACAGCAATTCACAAAAGCAAATAAAATCAACATTGTATCTATCAGGGGATTCAGGTTCCCAGAGGTATTTACCCCTTGGAAGTCTTACAGTTCCATGGAATCAGGGGTTTGTCTCATACATTGAAAGTTTATAATAAGCCTTTCCTCTGGGCCTTGTGTTGCTGTCACTTTTTGATGAAATGTTCCTTTGTTTGGCAGGAGTGAAATGGGGAGGACAATTTTGGATGCTGGAGGTGAGCATGGGACTTAATTTAGCATTGAGCTTGTTAAAAATTAGATGCAGACCCATTAAGAAAACAGAGAAGGCATTTTGAAGCTGCAGAATGTTGTGATTAGAGTTATCTGAAAAATAAATATTGCAGGAAAACAAGCTGAAAACTGAAATGTTTTTGTGTGTTCAGTGTAGGGGAAACTCATGAAAGTTATTGATTCTTCTCTAGAATAAAAGTTTTAAAATAGGGAAAGTGATAAGGAAGTCAGTCTTTGAGGCTGTGAGCTGTGACCATGGGTAGTAATACTGTAACTTCCCTCAGGGATCACTTTGGTATCCAGCAATTTCCCAGCTCAGAGAGATGAAAGTTGAAAACTTCTCTCTCTTGTTTTAACACCTGGTGTGGCTCTGACAGTCTTGAAAGTTTGGTTGTAGTTCATTTTGAAAAATAAATTGTTTAGTCATCATTATTCCCATACTTCTTTTTCTGATTATCCTTTATGGGTTACAAATTTGGATCTAAAGGGAACTAGAATATGTTCAGCACTGCTTACACCAGTTTTCTCATAATACTTTTCACCTCAGTAGTTGTTTAAATCTCCTCTTGCTGTGAATGTGTTGTGCTGCAGACTATGACACTCAAGTGGCCATCACAGAAGCTCTGTGCAGAATGGTGTCGGAGAAGCAAAGGGGAGAACTGGCCTCCCAGTGGTTTCCCATGGAGTTTGTGTCCACTGCTTTTAAAGGAATTAAAGATTCAGAGTTTGAGACAGTAAGTCACATGAAGAATATTTCCAGGGAGGGAAACTTCCATTTTACGATTGTTTAAGAAATTTCTGTGTTTTAATAGGATTGCAGAAAATTTCTTAACCAGGTCAATGGCATGCTTGGAGACAAGAGAAGGTAAAGCTGATTTTTTTAATGCTAATATATATATTTTTTTAATTATTTTATGTTGTGATTAAATTTCATGTTACCTCCTTGGAGGAAAAAATTACTTTGGTTGTGGGGATCTCTAAGTCTCTAAAGTTTGTGAAAACACAATCCATTTGCTATGTTCAGATCTGCAAAATTTATTTACAGCATTGTAAAATACTTGAAAAAATATCCTTTTCTTACAGGGTTTTTACATATCCATGTTTATCAGCAGCTCTTGATAAGTATGAGGTAAGGTTCTCTGCCTTCTAGTTAAGAAAAAATAGAGATAAAATAAGAAAACTACTTTTTTTCAGAAGTAGACAAATAGGCATGGATTGAAAGTTTGCCAGGGGTTCAGACCAACATGAACCTTCTTAGCTGGTAGAAATCACTGCTCTCTGCTCTTACTGTTTTATCCTGTTCTTTTTGTTTCAGCTCCAGATACCTTTGGATGAAAACCTGGAAGCATTTTGGGTTGATTTCAACCTAGGCAGCAGGAGTATTTCTTTCTACGTGGCAGCAGAGGATGCAGTAAGCTGAGCTTTGTCTCCTGCTGGGTTGTCCTGAGGCAGCAGAACACATTCCTTGGAGTGTGTCAGATTTTATTTCCCCATGTTCAGCATGTGGACCTTGTGTGTGCCTTCCAGTGTGGATGAGGCTAAAAACAATCCAGATTTGGTGATATTTAGATCAAATAATTTCACAGTAATGACTTTCTCATGCTGTTTGGAAATAGTTTAACGTGCACAGTGAGCAATAGTGAAGCACAAGTTCCTGTCACTCTGTGTAACAGAGGTTTAAAAAGTTGGAAATTTGTCCTCACTGAATGACTTTGATCACTGGATTTCATTTAATTGTAATATAATACTTTTCTTTCTTTCCAAATGTATTTTTCCATGTAAGGAGCTTCAGTGGGAAACAGTCATTATACGAGAAGATGATGTAAACATGTACAGCCTGGAAGGTATTTGAACTCAAAAATGGCACCTTTTGTTGTAGTCTTACTTGGATTTTGAAACTGATTAATCTAAAAGTACTGACTTAATTCTAGCAAAGCAGAATTCTTACTTAAAATATTGTAGGAACTGTTATTATCAGGGACAAAATTGCACTGCAGTCGCATCTGCACTTTGGGCATGCAGGTGTGATTCTGTGAAAATAATTTAATAATCATGTCTTAGAGATTTCAATACAAAGTAAGGCATAAGACAATGACAGGTAAGAACATTTCTTTTGAACTAGTTAGAACAGTAAATATCTGTAATTTGTCTGCAGCTGTAGTAAGTAACCTTCACAGAAAATTCCATGGAATAATATAGAGAATAAATATTTCTAAAAGATTAAATCTTGAATTGTTTCACAAATAAAATTATTGTAGATTAGAGTGAATTAAATAAAATATTAATCTTAGTACCTGAACTGGCAAATGTGCCACGTGTTTACAAACATTATATCAGATGCTGTTAAATTGAAATGAAGCTGCTTTTCAAATTTTGTTTTTGTCCAGAAAAAGATTCAAGGAAATTATTAACAATAGATCTGAAAAGCCCAGTGAATGTGGGCACTCTTGAAGGAGGGAAGTTTCTTTTATATTTTGATTCTATCTTGGAAATCAAAGATGTGACCAGAAGGATTTATGGATTTCATAAATGTAAGGTAAGATTTAAACACCTTTTTGAATAGTTTTTAATTGATTAAAAATCAGTGTCTCATAGCCATATAAATGTTCCAGCTGTGATTTTTGGTATCTCTCCATACCAAGAGTTTCTGATTAACATCTCTGCTACAGAACAGCAGAATATGTTAAGCTTTGGGAAAGATGCTTAATAAGGACAAGAGGAAATGGCCTCAAGTTTCACCAGGGGAGCTTTAGGTTGGATTTTAGGAAAATCTTTCCACTTTAAGGCATGTCAAGCCGTGGCACAGGCTGCCAGAGCAGTGGTGGAGTCCCCAGCACTGGGGTTATTTAGAACACAGTGGATGTGGCACTTGGGGACATGGGTTAGTGGTGGGCTTGGCTGTGCTGGACTCAATCACTGGAAATTGGTGATTGGTTAAAAAACACCATCTCTTAATGTTAAATTTTGCACGTTTAATTTTCCAGAAACACGACCTGGTTGCTTACAAATACTTTCAGAAATGATTAATGAGCTAACTTGTTTTGAAGTGCAATTAATATTCATTAATTTACTCATTTAGTAAAACATTTTTAGCAAGCCATACCTTACTCCTTACTGCTTGTAACAAACTCTTTGTCCTGAAGTCTGAGGAACTTAGGAGGGATGGAACTGCTGTGAATTTGTAGATTCTGTTTTCCTCTGTAATCTGATTTCAGACACTTTTGATCTCTCACTTAAATATTTTGTTTCTTGCTTAAAAAAAGAAAGTCTCTATCCTGACATATTCCATTGCAGGATTTCAGCAAGAAGCAGTCTTCATCAGTAGCCAAAACAACTGTCCATATTGTCTTTGATGAAAGTGGATCCCAGGTATTTCACCTCAGTGTGCTGAGATGGTTTCTTGGGTTTGTTTAATTAGTCTGATTATTCATAATTTATAATAATTCACAGTAAAAACAAGGACTTTAAAATATCAGTAAGTATAGATAAGTCTAAAGCCAGGCAAGTGATGTCTCTATGTATGTATGGTTTTTCTGGGGAGATATTAATATCCAAATCATAGAATAAATCAGACAAATATGCACAGGGGAAGTTCTTTTATGTGCATTGTTACTTGAAAACCCATCCTTGTACTGAAAATAGCAGTTAAGTTGGAAGTTTTTGAAACTAAAAGTCTGTAAACTCTGAAGTTTATCAGAATCTCCAATGGGGGATGTGTTACTTAGGGTGAAGAAGCTGCTCTTTGTGTTTGTATAAATATAAAAATAAAACATGATAAAATCCAAATATTGCATACAAATTTTAAAAAATTAAAATATTCTATAGGTTCTGGTACCAGAAAGTCAGTTGTCACTAGGTTTGAAAGAAAAATCTGGAGAGGAGGAGGAGAAACTCAGTAAGTACAAAACTCAGCAACCTCCTGGAAGTTTGAGGACTCAGAGTAAAAATAACAGTCAAGAAAAACTCCGAGATGATTCCTCCAAGGTAAGTAGGATTGTCAAATCAAAAAGGAGTAGAGAGAAAATGCATGTCAGTTTAAATATTTGTAATATTTAATAGTCTAAACCCCTTCTTATTTGACAGTTGGGATATAGTTAGTACAGGGTTCGTTTGTTTTTCTTATGGTTTGACGCTAAGCTATAAAAATCCCTTTGCTAAAAAATTTGTTAGTATTTTGAAACTCCAGTAATGTGACAGAAATAAAAAGGAATTGTTAATGTTCTTTAGACCACAATGCTCTGAGAATTCTCTTTAAAGAGATGTTTTTGAAGACATGCTTAGATGTCCCAGTAAGGAAAAGTCAAGTATGGCCTCAGAGACTGCTGGGGAGGGGGTAAAAACTGAAACAGTCACCGTGTCTTCATCGTGGGTGTCTTGCAGGAGTTGATAAACCTATTTCTGCTTAGTTTGTAGCTTTGCAGAATCTCCAGGGAATCCCTTGGTGAACAAGGGACAGGATTTGCCCATACTTCATTGAATTAATTTAGAAAGCAAAAATCCTGAATCTCAGTTTAAAAATACTTTGTTGAAGTATAACTGCATAAAAATCACCTTGATGTCTGCAGCAGCAGCAATTGACACTCCAATAATGGAAAGTGTCAAGAGACTCTTGGTAATAGATTTTCTGAATTCTTGTGCTGTCATCCTTAAATCAGTGTATTATGGTCAAGTTCTTTCTGTTCCTCAAGATAACTCCATCCCATAGAAGGAAAGTGTCTGAAGCATCCGTGCTTATTCCTGGAACTACAAGAGTTTCCACAAGGAGCCCACTGTGTTTTGTTAGCACATGTAAGTTTGCAAGTGCTTTCAGGGTAAAAATACACTATAAATAGTCTTTGAAACTCAGGCATGAACAGTGATCCTTGGCAGAGCTGGAAATGAAAAGGAGAGGTTATAAAATCTCCTGAGCAGATGCTTTAAACTCGAAATGTTTAAGGGCTGCTTGCTCCTGGTCCATGGGCATGGTGAGGGACAGGGACTGCACTGCATTCCCAGCAGCTGGGGGTCACCTGGCCTTTTTCCTGCAGCTGTCAGGCAGCTGCTGGTGCTGGAGCAAGCTGAGAACTCAGTAAAAATATATTAGTGAAGCCTTTAAATAGGAACCAACTGTTTTCTGCCAGAGCCAGCCTGTAACAAGCTTTGCTTTTGCCTCCAGACAGCCACAGTCCGTGAGCTCTTAATCCCCACGTAACATAGCTGGAATCAGTGGAATTATTAAAGGTCCATAAAGGGCTGGTATCAAAACTAACCAGCTTTTGTTGGAGTTTATGGAATAGCTGTGATTGTGGGCAAAACTCTTCCTGTTGTAATTGTAATGGGAGAACTGGTGCAATTCTAACACATTTCTGCTTTGTTTCAGCCACTCCTTTTAAAGGGAGATTTAAATTGCCTTTGGAAATGACCAGCTCTACCAAAAGGTCTGACAGTGATGCAATAAATGAGAGCAGAACAAAGAATTTCTGTCAGGAACCTCCTGGAGTATGCATGTCCTCTGTAGCTAAGTCTTTTTCTTAGAATAGCATTAATTTCTATTCTCATTTGTTCCTAATTCATATTTCAGTGAGCTAGAGTTTTACTGTCAGCAAGTCACTTTTAAAAAATAGTCTGTTTTACTTTATTGCATGATGTTTTCTTGCCCTCTGGATTTCAGGTTTAACATGTCTGAAGTCAGACTGAACTCTAAGGAAATTAGGCACAATTGCATTCACTCATCAGTTCTGACCCCAGAATTAACTTCTTATTTCTGGAACCTCAGCTCTTCCTTTGTGTATAACAGGAGAAAGGTGCTTGCAATAATCTCCAACAGATTATGCAGTAGTGAAATAATCATAAAACGGAATACATTCAGCTGTGGTTATGAAATGTTCATGTCTTCAGCTTGCAGCATTTAAAGCATTGGTTTTAGTGCATTTTTGATCAGGCATTCACTATTAAAAAAACCTAAATAGGTGTCACTGACATGCAGTTTAAGTATATTTTTGAGTGTTTTCTTCCCATTGAACAATGATTATAAAACAATATTTTCGTATCATTTCTGGTTGTGAATGTCTGCCTTGCTCAAACTCAGGTCAAGCCCCAGACATTGGGACTCTGAAGCATTTTTTGATCCAGCCATGCTTTAAAAAAGGCTTTCATGTACAGAATGTTTTGTTTAGAGCATTTCTTTGGCTTTTATGGGCTGTAACTGTCAGTGTTACTCACTGTGCTTTTTAGAGTGGGCAGAGATGCACAGTATACAATGAATTTTGTGAAACAGAACAGATCAGGAAGTCAGATACCAGGAATGAGGCAAAAATACATGAAAAGGTACTGGAACAGGACTTCCATGAAATGAGAAAAAGAATGTCATGTTTTATTAGGGGAAAGTACAAGTTTATGAGGTTATACTGCTTATGGTCCTACACTAATATTTCCTTTTGGGTGTCATTCCACTGTAGCAAATGTGTTCTGAAGAAGCCTTAAAAGTTTTACAAGAGGCCACAGAAAAGCAAACTTTAGGCAAGTAATTTTACAAGCATTGATAGTTCTTACTTTTAAAATTACTTTAATTCTTTCCATTTCTTTTGCCCTAATAATTGACACCAAATTAATGTCTCATTTAGATGAAGTGTTAGATATTGTTCCTGATTCTCAGCCAGCTGGGAGAAGCAGCAAAGCTTTGTAAGTATTGGAAAAGAATTCCAAGTCACTGTTGTCACTCAGTTTGAAGGGAGAATTTTCAAGCATTACCAGAACTAATTTTTTTTTGCAATTTAAGATATTTTGATATCTGTAAGATGTCATCATTTTCCTATTTGATGATGCATGTTTATTAGAATTAAGACTCCAGTTCTGACAGTAAGATGGTGTTGTCTTTGTTAGGCTGCCTGGTCTTTTGGCGACTTCTTTTGATAAAACTGAAACGTGGAAAAAAAGAACATTCCCTCTTCCTGAGAAGAATGGAACAACTGGGGACAAGCAAAAGCCAAATCCATCACTGGCACATGCATCCCATCCAGGTGATGGTCACACTTGGGCAACTGTTACTCTTAAAAACAGATCAGAGAAATTAACTTGCAGTGATGCTTTTTCCCCTTTATTACTATTGGTAGTGAAAGAGCTGTGAAACAAAAAGCATTTATTCAGCTTTTTGAAGTACCTCTCCACATAAAGAAATTTAAAAAACAGAACCAAGAAAATTAAGTTGATACCATCCTTAGTGGCAGTCAGTGTGTTGATCATTTGGCACAGAAACTGTTAAATACAGAAGAGAAAAGTATTGATACTACTGAACCATGGTTTAAAACATTTTTTTCAGCCAGAGTGTCTGACACATCTTTGCATTCTCATCTTGCCCAAGAGGACCTTGATGTTCTCCTCAGAAAAGAGACTTCAAAACAGTCAAAGACAGTGAGAGTTTCTTACCTTTGTTTCTTCCACTTGCAATTAAGAGAATTGTCAAATTTGCAGTGTTTCAGAATTGGTGGGTTTACTGTCATGCAAGGGAAAATGGTTTTCAAATGAATGGAATTTAATGCATGTAGGAGACATTTAATGAAGTTTAGGGGGTTGCTAGGAACATGAAGTTCTGTTTGCAGCTTTGTTCTTCTGTTGGATGTTGAGTCTTAAACTGTTTTTATAGAAACCAAAGTCTAAAGAAATGGCAGATGCAGCCAAATCTCTGATCAGTAAAATCAGTGACAGATACAAAGACAAGAGTGATGAGAAAAGCAAAGCAAGAGATTCCCTGGGCTTTAACAGGTATGATGTGAACTATTTCCTGTTGTGCTGAGTCTTTGTGTGCCTCTGGCTGTCCCTGTGATGTCCCAATGAATGATGATAAATGAAAGGGGCTGGGCTCTCTTAATTCATCTTTTAATTGATGCTGTATTTAAATGCATGAATAAATTTGCTGGCTTTGATAAGGTTTGTGTTTATATAGGCAGCATTCTAATGCATATATTCTAATTAGCATTTAACAAAATGTTTCTTTATTTTTAGGACACATTTAAATAAATCCTGGATCTCCAAGGTAACAGTGCTTTTGTTGGGATTGTTTTTAATGTGAGTTACATGTACATACATGGTGGTAGTCAATAGGTGTAAAGGGAAAGTTCTCAAATACCATTGAATATTAAATATTTGTAGATATTAATGTCAATTATGCATTGAGTGCATGTATATTTTGCCATATTGAACTCTTGCTAATCAACCTGATTATGTCCATGATGAACATTTTACTTTTTGAGATGACAGTGTCTATGAATGCACAGTCCAGATTTGACAGAGGAGCTAACTTTTCATTTATGGATAGGAAGAAGTTCAGGACAGGACCCTAAAAACCGCTTCTTTTCTTAATATAACTGCTGGTCATGTTCTGTAAGTAGTTACATTTTCAAACACAGTTTCTGATTACCCACACCTGACTCTGTGAAATGGTCGTTAATTCACTCACAAAATTGATCTCTGTTTCACAGGGATGATGTCTACAACTTTAACATCAGTGGGTTTGATGAGCCTACAATAAAGCTCGGAGTAAGAAATAACTGAAACTTAATATGTTATGGATAAGATAGAAAGGAAGTCAGTCAAATGTTGTCTACTGAAAGTATAAATAAGATCTGAAAATTCAAATTATATCAGTGAACTAAGTGGGGGAAAAGGTTTGCCATGTAAATCCCTCCAGCATTCTCAGATGTTTAACAATATACTCTGTCTCAGGACTCTGGCCACTTCAACCTATGATGCTGTTTTTCCTGAATTAAGAATTAAACTGATAATGTTATTGCCATCCTTCTAATCCCCATTTTAAAGACATCTTTGTCCAGATGTTTGAGCAAAAAGAAAATCTAATGGTGATAAGAGATGTTTTTGCTTCTTATGGCTCAGAGGAGCCTGGTGAATTGGGAAGGTGGTGAAGCAGGTGGTTGGGAACTCTTGTGTTGCTTTGAGATACTGAAAGCTTCAGTCAGCTGCAGCTGGTTTTAACTGTGAGCTCTGTTAAATAAATTCTAAGATAGAAATTAATGACCATTAATTGCTCAATGTAGTAACTGAGAAAAAAACCCCTTAGCAGTTACTATTTGGTAGCCTATCAGGTGGCCTGTTTAATTTTGTTCAGATTCTATTCTCTCTGTTTCCATTTTTAGATCCAAGAGTTGCGTGTGACTGAACTGAGTGTTCACACAGAGACAAACAAAAAAGGGTAGGATGTTCTGTTTTGACTGCTGATTATCCTAGTACAGCCTGCACTCTCCAGCAGGCAGTTACAGCATTCCTGGGAATGTTTCATGACAAGAATATCTTGGCTGTGTTGGTTTTTGTAAGCAATAAACACTGCTGTGTTCTCCTAGGCTGTTCCATGATTGTCCTTTGGGAAGGTGATAAAAAGGAATGTGTTCCATGAAGGAAACAGTTCTGCTCATGGAATACTGCAGGGAGAGAAACTCCTGAATAGAGGGGGATGGTTTTTGGTTAATCACTCTCCTGGAAAGGGCTCTGTTGTTACTGTGAGCTCTTACTGATAACTGGGAAACAAACACAGCCTTTAGGGTTTAAGGTGAACAGGTAATTCCAAAATGATGTGGAAACAAAAGTAGGTACCTCTGTTTCAATCCTTAATCACATATCATGGGAAAAGTAGAAAGTTTTAGAACAACTATTTTAAAATGTATTGTTTAAAGGTTTTATTTCTCTAATTAAGGAGCACAGACATCAATAAATCCAGCACGGAAGTGAAAGGAGGAAAAAAGGTAAGGCTCACATTTTTATGGATCAGCATAACTTGTCTTCCTGCCTTTAAATACCAATTATGAAAGCAGACTACATATAAAAATAAATCAGTAACTTAAGAACTTTTTTGGGTTTTATAGACTAGGAGCAGTCGAGACAAGAAGCATCTCTTTAGTGACTCAGACACAGAAAACAGAGGGGATGACAGCAAGACAGAGATCAGTTGGCTGCAGGAATCCAAGAGAAAACCTAAAGCCCAGATAATTGATTACAGCAGAAATAAAAAATTAGGGAAACCAATAAGCACAGACAAAAGTAAGAAACCTTTTTCGTATTTCTGAAGAATGCTGCAGTAAGTTTATCCTTAGATATTAAGTGCATACCATGGCATGTGCTGTGTTGCAGGTACCATATATTTTTGTTATCTTGTTTCCAAGCATAAAGAATTTTCAAATTAGTTCTAATCATTTATAAAGATCAATTTACAGAAATTCTGTACTTTAATGTGGAAAACTGTTGGAGGATGGGACAGGTAGAAGTTGTTGTCAGTTAAAAAAATGATTTTTTAAAAATAATGGGCTGAAAGGAGTTACTGAATCAATCAATTTGTGAGCATGAAAGTGATTCTGTTACTTTACAGCTAAAACTAATGTCAAATATTTGAAAATTTTCCTGATTTTTCAACCTTTTTGTATTGTAACAGCAGATAAATTCTCTGAACTTGCTTACCACGTGGATAAACCTAAAAGCAAAAATACAAATAAGAAAAAGGTAAATGTAAATTTGCAACTAGAATTTTAATATAGATTCAAAGTCTCCTAGTTCCCCCCAGAAACTGTTTTAAAATAATTTTTCATAAATATGTGACATTCCTCCCATATCATTTGTTAAATACAGTTTATTCTTGTCAAGTATTATGTTGTTTCCTTGTAGTATTAGCTGGTTTTTTAGGCATAAGTGAGTTAGAATTATTTTTGTACATTGGGTGCTGGTTTTAGTAGACTGATGGTTGGACTCTCTGAACTTTGGTAAAGTTAAACCTTTTTAGCTGTTCTGATATAATGGATTTCAAGTAATTAAACCAAGTTACCTGCCACTTTATCTTGTATATGTATTAATCATTCTTATAAATTGAAGATGGTTTTATTCTTCCAAAGATAAACAAAAGTAAACCCCAGAATTCAAAAACAGATGAAATGATAGTAAAATCCACCAGGAAAAAACTCCCTCGAAGAGCAGCAGCGACAAAAAATTACAAAGAGCCTTCCAGTTCTGAGTCTGAGAGTGAAGAAAAGATTCCACCATGCACCTCTAAGGAGGAGAAATCCAAAATACAGGTGTGCAGTTCCACTTGATTATTAAAAATCCATTCCTGCCATGTTTTTCAAAGTAAACTTTGCTCTGCTTTGTACTTGTTACTTCTGAATTTTAAGTGCCCAACTTGAGCAAATTGAAGTTAATTTTATTATTTTTAATATTGTTCCTTTTTTAATGATGGGTATTGAGCTGCTGAGAAAATCAGTCCTAAATGATCTTCTTAGTTTCTGTTTCTGAGATTTATTCTGCTGCAAAGAACTACTGTGTGCTGTATGTTTAAAATGGGACAATATTTTGAAAATGTCTTTAAATGGGAGGGTTTAGTGAGCCAAATCTTGTTGAGTTGATGTGATGCTGGTATTGCTGTGTCAATCCATTTGCTGAATATCCAAATAGGATTTCTAGTAAATGAACACTGGTTGCTAAAACATTTTCATTGTTTTAGCATAACATGTCAATATATATGGAAAGGTTTATAAACTTCCTTCATTAAATCCCAAAGCATCAGTAATTGCCTCTAATAATTAAGTATTTCATAAGAATAGGAATTTATGTGTTAAATTCGATGTTTATTGATGTTGCAAAACCTGATCTGCTTATGGATTTAAGTCCTTCTGATGATGGTCCTTCTGCTTGATCAATGGTATATAGATAATACATCCATATCTCTCTTTATCAGCTTTTATGTACACTATGGTTACAAAGATGTTTATATATAACTTCTGTACTTGAATAGAAACATATGAATGGGGCAAACAAGGATTACAAGCAGCCAAAGGTACTGCAGATTGTACCTGTGGAGCCAAAGAGAGTGGATAGCTACGTGCAGAAAGCACTGGTCAAACCCAGGAATTCTGCAGAGCAGAAGGAAGTGGAAATGCCTTCAGCTGAGAGCCCTGCCTCCCTTGAGACAATGAGATGTAGGTATTTTCACTTCTCATTTCTAGCAGTACTGAATCAAGAGGTGGGGGTTAATTGAGGGTTATCACAGCAGTAAATTCTACATTTATTACATGCTCCTAGAAGAAGAGGTATCCCATAATTCTGGGTGCTCCACATAATTTAAGGAATTTTGTTAGTATGTCACTAACACTTCTGTAGGTTGGTGCAGTTATTTGACATCAGGGTAATACAGAAACACATCATGTGAGTGTTAGAACAAATCTGGTACTGTTGAAACTGCGAGAGAGGGAGAAAGGGGAAGTGTGGCAAGGCCTGTGCCAAATTCCACCCATCTGAGACTTGGGAATTCCTAGGGCTGGACCAGGGAGCAGTGTGGGGCTTTGGCTTCCCCTGTGTAACTCCCACTGCTGGTGCTGACAGTGCAGGAACTGTTTCCTAGGTGCTGACAGAGTGTCAGGAGATGTTAGTCCGGAGCACAGTTCCAGTGAAAGGTCGCTTGCTCTTCAGGAGTCAACACTAGAAGAGAGGGAAGTGCTAAACTCTGAGAAAGAAATCTCTCCCAGTAATTTCTGTCCACAAAATAAGAGTATGCCAAGTCTGGGTGTAAATCAGTCCCCTGAGACAGCAGTTCCAAAGCTGACATTTGGAAGGAAAAGCTTCTCACCAGTTCTAACTGAAGCATCTTTGGTAAGAGCATTAACATTTCTCCAGAGCTGTTTTAACTGAAATGGTTCCATTCAGCTGCCAAGTGTTTGGTGCTTCTCCTTTCAGTAATGTTTGGGGTTTTTTGTTCATGTACAGCTCAGCTTCACCATGTATAAAACTGTCAGTGGCAAAAATTCCAAGGGAGCTGCATCAGAAACCTGTAACAATAATGAAGATTCAAGTTTCCAACATTGCTTTTCGGACACGTTTTCTGTTAAAGGAAAGCTTCAGGATATCACTAAACCTATCCCCAAAAATAAGGAAGAGGTATGTTCCTGAATGCTTTGCTCTTCAGAAGAGACCTGCAGCTCTTTGTCTGTTTTATCAGTTTACAGGTGGTGAGGTTTAAGGGACATCTCCTTTCAATTATGATTTTTTACCTTAATGTGTAGCTCAGCTTAACAACGTTTAAAACTGACAGTGGAAAACATGTGAAGGGAGCTGTGCTGGAAACAGGGAATGACAACGAAGATTCCAGTCTCCAGTCTTGCTTTTCAGACACACTTTCTGCTAAAAACAAACTCCAGGATCCCACCAAGCCTCTCACTAAAAGTAAAGAGGTGAGTGAGTACATTCCTTGCTCTCAGAAGGGAGCTGCAGCTTGGCATCTCTTTTATCTCCTTTCCAGGTGCTGAGCTTTAAGGGAAATGCATCTCCATATTAAGCACAAATCTTCTTGGGACCTGCTAATAGTTAATTTTTAAATATTGGAGATAAATTTGATAATTATTTATATGGATACAAAGAAAGAATTGTATCCCAACAAGATCAGTTACAATTCATATTTTAAAAAAATAACAGGGAGTAAATACCTTCTTAGTGACTTCCAATAAAAAATAAATGATTTTTCACAACATAAATGTGAGTTTCTGATGGAGACTTCTAAAAGCAATTTAATTTTGAAGCTAATAAATCAATCAATGACTTTTCTTTTAGGATTGTGTAGCACCATCTCCATTGTCTGCTTCCAGCAGGAGTAGAGTACAGTCTTGGATTAAAGAACCTTATGCCCCCATGAATGAGTCAGGTACAGACATTTAATTTAAAGCAAAACACTTCCTATGTGTCTCCATAAAGGTTATAAAATTTTTTTTATTTCGCATAATATGGCCAAAGTTTTTTAATCTTGTAATATAGTTTCAGTATTATTCCATTTTTTACTCTTTTTCTCATTTTCTCTGCTGTTTTAATTATCGCTAAAAAAAATTAGGCCCCAAAATATTGATTTAGTGAATAGTCAGTTGTGTTCCAAAGAAAGAGGCATTCCCACTGATACTGGGAAAAAAATGGGGATAATGGTTTTATCAGAAAAATCCCAGATTTGCTCATGAGTCAGAGTTCAGCTGAATGTCCCCTCTATAAATGTAATGATTATTAATTTTTATATAATTCTCATGTTTTAAAGCCAAGACACATCTTCCTAGAGTTTGCATCCAATGGGTCAATAAAATCTTCTTTATCCTCCTGTATGATTGTTGTAAATAATGCTAAAATGCAGCATTGTTTCTATGTTTATTGAAGGACCGAGTGCACAGACATTCCTCAAACGAACTTATCACAGTGACACAGAAAGCAACTCTGAGGAGGCAGAAACAAGCAAAGGAGAGGAAAAGAAAGGAAGGAGAAGAATAAGTTTAAAGCCCAAAAAATTATTTAAAGCAGATGATGCTGATACTTATAGAGGTTGGTCATGGACTGACAGTGCAACGTTTTAAAATAATGTGACAAATTCATGTTTTAAAAGGGAAGTAGAATATCCCTAAAGAAGGCATTTTACATGTTAAAGGAGAGAAATAAAAAATGCCAAATATTTGGAGACTGAATCCACCTAAAAAGTCAGCAAATTGATAAGAAAATAGAAATTGGTTTCAGCCATCTAATGGGTGCCATTAATTTATATAGAACAAAAGGTCTCCCAGGCCCTGGGCTAACTTCAGATAGGGGACTTCATAATGCTGCATTTGACATTGGTTTTGTTCTCTTCAGTGTCTGAAAGCGTCTCCACTCAATCTGTGAATGACCTGTCTGGTTTGGATGGGGAGTTCTGGGAGCCTGGTTGCTCAGCCATCAGCATTTGTCAGCAGCTCCAGAAAGAATTTACCAAGAAAATTGAGGCAAGCCCCTTCATGTGCAGTATCACTTGGGGGGTACACGAGCACACAGGTGACAGCTTGGCTTGCACCACACAATTCCTTTTAAAAAAGGGGATTTGCTGTGATATTAAGCAGTTACAGAATTGAACATAAAACAAGGGGGTTTTTTCCTAAAGTGCAAATAATCTGAATTTCCTGTTAAAACATCCTCATAGAACCGCTCCCGGAAAATGGATAATTTTAATAAGCAAACACTGAGGGCTGCCCATCAGCATTTGGCAACAATGAGTTACCAACTCCATGAATGCAGGTCAGTAATGGAAGATTTCTCTTAAAGCATCCTTAAAATGCAGTGAATACCTTCTACCAGTAACCAGGTTTGTTTTGGTAGGATCAGGCAGCTGGACAAATTTCATTTTACTCTCACTGAGGAACTTGAGAAATTTGAAAAGGATTCTCAGTCCCTGAAAATCATGGAAAAAGAATTCTCGGTTTGTATTTTAGTTGTTTGATCATGGGTAAAAGGGAATTCTTGTGGAATCTGTAGGTAATCCACATCATCTTTAAGTTAAGATCGTTAATTTTGATTTTCAAAGGCCTTATCTTTTTGCTTCTAGTTGGGTCAAATTTCAAATAATGCATTTGAGGTGTTAGGATGCTCTTGGAATTCCTGGGTCACTCTGTGTTTTCCTACATATACCCACTATATGAAGTTTTTTCCTACTCCTCCTACAATAAACTCCTACAAGTACTTTATTGGGCTGCTTTCTTCCAGCTTCTGTGGGGGCTGTGTAACTCCTGCCCCTCCTGTGTTGAGTCTGTGCTTGTGGTTATTTTGTTCATAGTAGATATTAATTACTTTTAGTTTGGAAAATCAGTCCCTAATGACTAGCTTCTCTTTTCTTTCCAGACCTTTTGGAAAAAGCATTCCCACACTTTTAGTACGTACATGAAAAATGAGCAGCAGAGGTCAGTAGGGTTCATTAATCCTGGGATGAGATTTGTGTTCTGTTCAAATTGAGAGAGAAGTCAGCACAACTGCTCTTCTCTCTTCTATAAAGAGAGATGGTTGATGAGATGAGAAAATGAGATTAAAATGTTCATGTAATTATTCTCCAGCTGAATTTCTCCACATACCTGAGGCACTGTTCCAGCAGTAACAGTGATGGGGGTATTTATCCATGCTTTAAATGCAAATAGCCTACCAACAATGGGATGGATTTGTGCTCTGTGTGGGAAGTTCTTATTTAGCAAAGCTGTTTGAACTGCCTTTATTTCTTTAGAGTTCAGATTCTTAAAGCTTCATTTGAAAAGAATATCTACCATTCTGTTGACTCCGAAGAAAATGTTTTTACTTCACAGGTATGGTGAATTTTTGTTTTGCTCATTTTAATAGTTCTTCCTTCAATTGTACCCACAGATATCAGTACTGATGTTATTTCCTGAATATTTTGTCCTCAGCATTATATTAATGATACATAAGTATTCTTGTAGTTTTTAATATCCACAAAATGTTCTTAATTTAACAATATTCAGTGTTTATGCCTAGATTTCACCCATTGCAAGGTGTGAGCAGTTATCAGGACCTATTCTGGATTCTGTGCCTTTGTTTATTGGTGTTACTCTTCCAAGAAAGAACAGATTTAAAACACACATCCCTTTCCATAGCCAGGTGGCTGCATGTGCATCTGTATCTCTTGGTTATGACACATTTAGGGATGCAATTGTTTGCTTGAAAATGTGTTGGCAGTTGTGAGCAGAGGAGATGCATTCAGTGTCTTTTTGTAGATGCATCTGCTGAAAGAAGACATAAAAGGACTTCAAGACAAATTTCTAAAAGAAATGGTAAATAAAGTTATCCTCATTTTTATTTCGTTTTTTCTGTTTGCACACTAAATTACTAAAATTTTAATTTCTACTTTTTATTTTATGTGAATGGACTCATTTAGTTCTGAGTGTTAATGCTGAAAAGTATCACATTTGATATGTTCAAAGCAGCGTGCACAGTGCACCAGGATTGCAGTACATTAAATAAAATCTGCCTCTTTTTAAAAGCATGTGATCAATGTAGTGTGAGAAATGTGATAAAAGTGATAAATGTAATTTTTTTGTACAGCAAGAAGAGGAGCTGTGTAACGTTCGCAGGGGATTGCAGACCTTGTTTCAATCAAAGGCAGAATTCTGAAGTGATTTTTCAGATTCCTTCCTGAAATTCGAGGTGAATATAAACACTCTTGTAATGGAAAATTTGACAGCTTTTTCTTTTTTTTCTTTTTTTTGTTTACACTGAAGGAAACTACTGTAATGAAAGCATCTTTTCCTTAATAATATTAAAATCTATGTGGATAAGACTTTTCCACTCACCTGTGAGATTTGGAATTATTTTACTGAGTCTGCTAAAATGTGATATTCAATTTTATTTTTAGCACATGCTACTTTTAAATAAATCCTTAACAATTTTTATAGGTTACTAAACTGACTTTCAGAGAAATCACTTTGAATTTCACTTTGAATCTATGTTTTGGGTCTGATCCAGAATAGAGTCAGGAATTATTTAGGGACCAAACCACCTGGTTTGATCTCAGGGCTGTTTGTCTTTGTTAGACTTCAGTAGGATTTTCTAAGAGAGAACACTCTCAACACTTGTGTTTGAACTATGTTGCAAATAGTTGCATTAAACAAGTCAAGAAAAACAGATAATGTCTGCTGGATTTTTTACACAATGTCATTGATACTTTGCTTTAAATCAGTGAGAAGTCAGATAAAGCTGCTGTGCAAATATTTTGGGTAAGAATTTTAAAAACACGAGGCTGTGTTGTCTCTGGAAATGATTATACTGAAACTTCCAGTAAATAGTTTGGTCCACTCATCCCATTTACGTAAGTGTGTGAATGTTTTCTGAGCCTCTGGTTTTTGTGTGGTTTGGGGTTTTTTTGAGCCTGTGCTCACTGTGATCTCCACTAGATGGACCCCGTGAGATGTTAAACTTTCCACTGGTCTGACTGAATTTTATCTGAATGAAACAGGACTTTTCTCTAAACTGTACAAGGATTTTAAAAGTGCACTGCAAGGCCCAGATTCTTTTCTTACAATGAGGCCATGTTGGAAAGATAATAAAACAGCCTTGTTTGTAGTTAGTGATAGGAATTCTGCACTGCAGGCCTGTTTCTCTTTTCCATTGGGAAGAAGCTGCCCAAGAACAGCCTCCCTGAGCCCTCTGGGGTGTGATCCCAAATTCCAGCAGGAAGCGGGCACAATCCATGGCCCAGGGAGTGTCCAGACACCTCCCCAGCCTCCCCCAGCAGCAGGCAGGCAGTGCTCAGTGCCAGGGATCAGTGGCTCTGGAATTGTCACGAGTTGTGTCTGTCCCAGGAGCGGAGCAGAGCCGGGCTGCCTGAGGGAGGAGCGGAGAGCACGGGAAGGACGGAGCCACCCAGAGCTACACCGGGGTTCAGGGGCAGCACTGATACAGCTCAGGGCCGTTGTTTGACATTTCAAAGCTGCTCTACGTTACCCTTACAATATTTTCCTTTTTATTTTATTTTTCAACATGAATTTAATGTGTTTTATATAATACTTATTACCAGTGGGAGTGTGCATCACTGCTAGACAGGAGTGTTCCTGTGCATGGATTATTAGCCAAGTTCTGTTTGTAGTTAACAGTGGCTCATCTGCTCTGCTCAAACTGAAAATGCTGCTTCTGCTGAAGAAACTGCTCTCCTTTCTGTTCAGCCTTTTTGTATATTGCACCTGGACTGTCATTATATTGTTGTTAAGAATTAATGCTATATTATTAATAATAAAATGATAAACATATGTATGTTAAAAGGCTAGTTATGATGTTACATATTTCTGTGAAAAGCCAGCAAGTTAAAAAATTACAATAAAGAGGAAAAAACACATCTTTGGATCAAGTGATGGGGTCATTCAAGTCTTCATCTGATAGTCAAGTAAGACAAACATTAAGATGTTGGCACCACCTTTCCCAGGAGTCCTCAGTTCCTTCTCCCATTGCACTGGCACAGACTTTAAGTGTTGCACTGTGTGTCCTTACCTTCCATTCCTGCCTCACAGTCCAGGAGCAGCTCCAGTTCCTGTGATTCCATCCCCACCTGGGGCAGAACTGACACTGTGGGGACTTCCCCACCTCACAGCAATTCAGCAGTAGTCTATACAGACACTTTGACAGACTGCATTTTATTGTTTTCACACTTCAGGGAGATCATCCCAATGAAGCTACAAGACCAAGAATGCCTTTTTCAAGGTTTTAACATTGAATGACTCCCTAGAATGGCAGCACTTCAGAGTCTTGCAGAGAACTGTTTGTCTTATGAGTGGATTCACCATTTTGTTCTGACTCATCAGGTGTGGTTAACAGCTATCAATGTATTAGTCTTCTCACAAGTATGTTTTTTTAATATTCTTGAGTAAATCCTCAGGTGCTTCTCCATGTCAGGCATTATTAAAATGTCTGGCTTTACATTTTTCTCAACAAGTTCTATTTGCTTTGTTATTAGCATTTAGTAACTTTTTTCTTCTTACTGTCAAGAAAGCATTAAAACCATTTGTTTGCTAAACATCAAAGTACATTGTTACATTTCTGCCTCTGGTTATTCAATTTAGTAATTCTGAATAACAGTGAACCAAACTGTCATTCTTTAGAGGGTCAGAGCCTCAGCTGGTGCACAGTGACAACCAGGTTATGCTATTCCACAAGATGGAAAACCTTAGTTGAGATCATCCTTTTGCAGACTCTGTATTGATGAAGAATTCAAATGGTTTGGTGCATAATAATTATCTCTTCCCAATTATCCCTGGGAAAAAAAAGACCTTTAGGAAACATGTTCATTTCCTGCAATAAGTAATCATTTAATTAAAGAACAAAAGTAACAGGAATCAAAAATGCTTGCAGCTGTGATTCTGTTAGACAGTATATAAAAAAGAATGAAATTATAATACATTAAATTTGTTTTTAGAACATGAACTTAGGTGTTTTACAAACTAACTGTGGTAAGTTCAAAATGTCTTGTCAACATAATACTGGATGACAGAGTGTCATGTCCGTTTATGTCGGAGGCCTTGGAATGGTAAAGCCTGTACATGCACAACATCTCCTTTTCCAAGGCAGGCTGCAAACCAGTTCCAGACAGGTGGGAAAGGAGAGGAGGAGGCTCTTCCAAGTAGCTTCACTTCAGTCTTTTTCAGCAGCTTGTCCCACTCCACAGGCCAGCACTCTTCTGCCTCCAGAGCTCGGGGCTGGCGTCCTGTCCCCAAGTGCTGCAGAGGCTTCAGCTGCAGAGTCCTTCTGTCACACCAACGTCCAGGGAGCCTGCACTGAACCTCAGGGAAAGACTCCAGTATTCCCTGATGCGTGTTCAGCAGCAATATCAAAAAGTAAAGACAGATTCTTCTCAGAAGAAAATTTCTATGGCCTGTGAAATCTAGGAGAAAAGAGAGACATTTTTCAAACCACTTTGCAGTAGAATTGTTATTTTGGGGGGGTTTATGTTAGATGAACAAAATTTTAAAAGCCCACAAAAGTATTCATTCTTTTAAGGTACAGTTTAAAGGTTTAAAGGTACAGTAGCAGTACTGAAGAATATTAGCAGCTCTTAACTTTCCCCAGCACATTCCCACCCCTGTGCCATGGCTGCAGTGCAGGTGCAGTCCTCAGGGCCCAGTGTACCTCGTTTACATATACTTGGGAATGCAATTGCAAATACAGGTGTGTAGTTGATTTGGGTTTTTTTCTTTCAGTAAATGAAGCCACAGTTTGTCATTGGTAGCAATAGTCTTAATTGTGCAGTGCTCTTGGGTTTTTTTAAGAGTTAAACAATGTTGAAATGCTTCATAAAGTATGAGGAGATACGACAGTCTTGTGAGTCTGGAACAGATTTTCTCTTGCTCTGTAGGCTTGGTTTTTTAGCTGAGATCCGTAATTAAAGCCCCAATCATTTGTAATGCCTTAGCACTAATTGTAAATTGTAAGCCTGTTTACTCCTCATATCCTAAACAAATTTCAGAATCTCTCATTATCATCTACTCAAACTCCCCAGGTACCTTCAATTAGGGAATGTACAGCTCACTTCCAGACTGAAACTGCAGCCATCCCCTCTTCCCTTCCCATGTTTCATTCCATCAATGCAGGGATGCTGCTTTGCCCTTAATGATGCCTTTTTGCAAGTATCAGTGGCTGTGGAATCAGCTTCTCATTTTTTCCCCACTTAAAGAAAGGAACTGAATGTTTTTGTGTGTGTTTAAACACAGTCCCTGTCAGCAGTGCTGGCACACGGAGCAGGCGCTGCCCTGAGCAGGTTCACAGGCCCCATCACGTGGAGAGTGACAACAATCCAAACCTGTTCTCCCTCCTGACCTCCTCCTGACGTGGAGCTAAGTGTCATTAAGTTACCTGGGGCTTGCTGACAGGGAATACTGAAATCCCCAGGCTGAATCCTTTAGAACAAATCCAATTAGAACAAAGGCATTACCCCTGGGCACTGTTATGGTCAGTGCAGTTTTGTATTTCTCAGCAGGGACGTCTCAGTGTTTGTGATAAGGCTGCAGACTCGAGTACATTTAATTCAGAGCTCTTTATACATTGAATTAAGGTGTTCTACTTTTAAAAATCCTATTGTTTTCTGTGTTGTATGCTTTATTTTTTTGTCCTATCTTTGAATCTTTGGTGCAAGGAATGCTGACTGAGGGATGCCCTGGAGAATGTCTGCAGGCTTCTTGGTATGTGCTAATAAAAGCCCCCCAAAAAATCAGAAAATTGGGTTCTCTTCAGGAAGAGAAATGCTTCAATTTTCTTTTAATGTTAAGCTCCCTTTGCATATTCTCCCACATCCAGCATGTAAGAGTAAAATCCACAGGTTCAGGACTCAAGCAGAGTTTTTAGCAGGCAGTGGAAATACAGAGCTGGAAAACTGACCTTGTCAAATGTTTGCTCGATGCATGGACCTCCATTTCATTACTTTTGTATTCATTCAGTTCTTTCCGAATTGCTGCCTAGGAATTGAGGAGAGACAAACATGAACAAATCACGTTGTGAGCACTGCAAAATGCCAGACCTGCAGAGCAGAACAGTTTTCTGGGGTAGAAGAACCAGGTATTGAGTAAAGCAGAGCACTCTGTGCTGGTAGAAATGCTCAATATTTGGGCTGTATGGATTGGTGACACACTACTTCTCATCTATTATTGATTGCTGACAGGGTCACTGCTGTCTAGAAGCAATTCTGACAGAATAAAACCTCAGGGCTGGTTGTCTCACATTTAATAAGATCCCAGTTAAAATTTATTAAAGATAAAGAGAAGTTGCTGAGAAATTGATCCATTTTTCAGTCACAAATGCAAAGGTCCAGCTCTGACCCTGACTTCCTGATGTGTGCCACCAGTGTGTGCAGTTGAACTGTCACTTTCTTTTGGCTTATAAACCTGCCTTGTTAATTGAAACATGAATTGAAACAGTAAAACCAGGACAAGTCTGATTTTAATAAAAGTACATACAAGGACAATATAAAATCACTATTCCATTGATTACTATGGAATAGCTTATTCACCATTTTAGAGAGCCTGGGAGAACAGCTACTGGTGTAGAAATGCTCTGTTCCTTTTCCATGAGTCCTCTAAAGCCACTGGTCACTTACTGGGGAGACACTGGGATGGAAACCAAAGTGTTTGATCTCCACATCTCAGCACAAAGCCACGTTAACAGCCCTGTGTTTGCCATTTTGCCAGGAACTGTCTCAGCATCCTGCTCCTTCTGCTTCCTGCAGCCCTGAAACTTCCCAACTGTTCTGGCTGGAATCATGGTGAACTATTCTTACTACTCAAGCATCTAAATGTGACACTGAAATTGGCATGTAAATCAGCTGCGTGGCAGGGGTGTGATGGGACAAAATGAGTGTTTGTGCTCGGGAGAATGTGGGTCCAGTGACTCCTTGAGCATTCACAGGAAACAGGAGAGGAAATATTTGCATGTTTGGGACAAAACTTCCAGCCTGAGAATAAAGGTTAATACTCTATTGGCTGGAAGTGGTTTTGAGCTGGAGCTCAAAAGATTGTATCCACTTTTTTGGGTGGGTGGGTAAAAGCCTTTACAGTACTAAATAGGCATTTTTATAAATAGCATTTTTTGTGACATTGGTGTGATTTCAGCATAAAGAATAATGGTAAAGTTTACAGATATTAAATGTGCCAGAGGTTAAATGTCTGTTCAGAATGTGAGGTATCATTACAGACAAAGCAAGGGGAAGGCAGAGCTCTGTGGTTCTGTCAGTACCTTGTCTGCTGCTGACAGTCGTGTCCATGGTTTGTCCGCTCTCCTGTCGTAGTCCTGTGCTTTTGCCACTTCCACATAATCACTGAATCGAATCAGGATCTTTCTGTCTCTCAGTTCATCAACTGTAGGTCTCTGGTTAAGCTGTGTTCAGAAGTTTTGTGAAATAAAACCAGGGTTAATAACTAATGTATCAGTAAAAAATGCAATATCTGCTGCTTTTCATCTCGGTTCAGTGTGCATTTACCCATATGGAAAACCACCCAACCCTTGGAAACTCCAGGGAAATATTTAATCATTTGGAGGACTGCTAGGAGAGTCATAATGGTTTAAATGGAGTTGTGGGCTACAGCACAGTGCCTTTATAATGGGCAAAAGGAAATATTTTAACCCAGATCCTGATAAAATACATTTCAAAATGAAAAGGGATCATGATGGCTTTGCTATGATCTCTGGATGATTCGGGATGCTGTAGGATGTTCCACTACAGGCAGAGACAGATTGTCTGTGTGAGATTCTCAGCGCCAGACCCATTGTAAGAATTTCAGTCTGGCTGTAACAACTTATCAGCATATTTGGTCTGTAATTCCATTAGGGATTTCTAGGAACAGAACAACAAGATCTCAACAAGTTCTAATCCTGAGAATATTTTAAATGCAAAAAGAAATGTACTATGGGAGCAGACCTGGTGCTCAGCAGGGAGCCAGCTCTGCTCCAAAGAATGAAAAAAGTCCTTTTCTAGCAATGGAGCTGACAGATATGCAGTGTGCAAACAAATACCCATTTTCTGCCTAAGTTTATATGTATATATTCTACTAAATCTCATCTGGCTGGGATAAGGTAGGTGTGGCTATAATTCATATTACCAGACACTACTGTCAGACACTGCTGAGGAGGATGCATATTAAGGGAGGTTCTGTGTAATAACGACCTCTATGGCTGATATGGTTGATATTACAGTAATTTTAGTACATTTCTAAAAGCTAATAGCAGGTATTGCGAGATTTTACCTTTCTTGTCAGTCTCTGCTTGATTTCCCTTCTCTCTTCCTGTTCCGTTTGATCATTTCGTTCTGCAGAGAATATAAAGAAAAAGATGACTTTCCTCATGAGGAAGTTTGGTGTTTTCCCAAGTTCCAGGCAATAAGGAGCACAGCAAAAGGAGCAGCTCGTAGCTGTGTGCTGTGCTAATTCAGAGCATCTCTGGTGTGTGCTGGAGCACGGAGTCACCTCTCAGCGAGGACGCCGTGCTGGTGCCAGTGTCAGCTCTGCCTGCGCTCTGAACTCCACGCAGATTTAATCAAACAACAGCAGCCACACCAACGCTCCACTCGGATAAACTTCAGAAGGAAAATCAAAACACTCCACGGTTGATTAATCAGCCCCTTTCACTCTCCATACTGCAGGAGCCATTCATGCAGTCGGATGCTGAGCAGCCTCCCTGCAGCAGCTCCAGCTCCTGCCCTCTGTCCCGTTCTCTCAGGCATCACTCGCTGGCCCTGACCTGCACCTTGGCTTTCCCTGCCGTGAGACCCCGTTCTCCTCCCGGGGCTTCCTTTGCAGAGCTCTGCTCTGAGCTCAGCCCCTCGGTCTTTGTGTGTTGTGCCTATTAACATTCAAGCCGTGAGAACTCCTACACACTGCCTCTAAAAATAGACCGGAGTGCTGTAACGCTGTGTGAAATAGATCCCCTGCCTTAGGAAACGAGTTAATGGCGTTTCTATTTCCAGTACTATCTGTTACTAAATTAAGGTCTGAGCCCGTGACCTGAACAAAGCTGCAGAGCCAGAGGAAAGGGTTTAACCATTGTGGGGTTCTCTGGGTACTACTGTGAGGTTTATTGTATCACTTGCATTAGGTATTTCCAGTGTTAAAGCACACACGTGATTTCTACTATGCCTCCAAAACCCACTAGCACTGCAGATGGATTTCCAAGATATTTTTAACAATGAAGCATTTTTCTCCCTGATTTTTGCACTCGTTAGATGACACTGAAATGCAATCATCTCTATTTAAAATAACACAGTAGTGCATAGCTCCACCTGGCTCTGGTAGAAATGTAAATCAAATGAATTTAAAATGCTATAATGTGCTGCATTACAGTTCAGTGGCAAGGCACAAAATGTAAAGAGAACAGGTCAGCTAAAATTAGTGCTGTGTCAGGGATGAGCAGCTATTTCAGTCTGCAATGTGGAAAAGGAGAACAGGCTTTCAAAAGTAGAGGGTATTCTTAGATATAGAGATACCTGCAAGAACTTATTCATTCAGCTTTAATTCACCCCTTTTAGAGTAGATAATCCTATTTTGTATTTTTTTTTAATTAAAATTGGTAGTTTTCTGGAGCATAGTGCCTTTATAAGGTATGATGTGATGTGCAGTGAGAGAACTGCCCGGAGAAGCTGTGGCTGCCCCATCCCTGGAAGTCTCCAAGGCAGCTTGGATGGGGTTTGGAGCTACCTGGGGTAGTGGAAGGTGTCCCTCCCCATGGCAGGGGGTGGAACAAGATGATTTTTAAGGTCCCTTCCAACCCAAACCATTCTGTGATTCTATGATTCTAATTCCCAAAGACAAGCCAAAAATACACATTTCTCATCAGAAACTACTTTCCCAAATACACTAAATGTGTAGTGACTTGTTTCTATTCACTTGGGCTCAGTGTTTATTTCCAGCTCCAAGAAATAAAAGAAATGGTTGTTCTACAAAAATCATAACCTGAAATTTGATATAAAATGCTGGCAAGGGATTCTAGAGCTCAGGCATTATTACTCAGACAACCCAGAGAGGCTTTTCCCATCACCATCATTCTGCCCACACAGATCCATTCATTCCTGAGGGCTGGTTTTGGAAATCTCAGCAGAGATGCTCCCAGCTCTGAGGGGGGCTGTGCAGTGCTGGAACTCATTCTGGGCTCTGCCGGTTCCTCAGGGAGCTCTCAGCTCTGTGTGACACCAAGGCCACTCCTTGGGATCAGAATGAAGCAGGGATTGGACAGAGGGGTTCAAGAGATGCTTTCTTGGCTGAGAGTTCAGCTTTCTGTTGAGTACAGCAAGGACACATCTGACACCTGGGCTGTGATTTGGGTTTATTTGCTTTTCATGCTTGGTGGGAAGCCAGCAGTGTTTCTATGGTTAAAGGACTTGGAAGATCAACAAAACTGTAAGAAAGTGCTGGCTTTAAGTTTGCTTTTTAAGTATTACTTTTATCTCAGGAACAACTCCCTAAAGGAGGTAAGAAATCACTTTTTGAAATTTTGCTGAGATTTGCTTTACAGTAACAGCAGTTGTACTTTGCAACAGGCTTCTCTTTTTATCAGAGTTGTACAAATGTGAATTCTGAGTCCATAAAAGAACTTCTGTCAGCAGTACCAACGATGAACATCAAAGATGTTGGGAAATGCACAACTTAAAACTGCACAAACCCTTACTACACCTGGAGGAGGTTGTGGAGATTTCACTGAGGGGCTTTTATAGTGCTACAGCTTTACAGGATACTCAGCTTTTTATATAATGGCAGAGGTAAATAAAATGGAAGTGGTTCTGATCCCAGCTGAACCTGAATAAAACCTGAGAAACTCAACAGAAGTCAATAAATTTGCTCCATGCTGGGAGCTCTTTAAATGAGATACAAATCTAGACCAGTATGTTTAGCTGGTATTCAGGAACTATCTTTAATTCTGCTTTATCTTCTTTCTGCTTTATCTCTCTCTAAGCTCATTATATGAATGTATTCAAACTTTTTTAGTATTAAAACCGGTCAGTTTAACCCAGATTAAGGATGTAACCAGCACACTTCGAGAAAGTAAACATAAAGGAACAGATTTTTTCAATGGAGATCAGTTTTTCCTTAGCCAGGAAAAAATCCCAAAGCAACAGATTTTCTGAGGTCTTGGTTACTGACTCCTGAAAATCTGGTCCCACGTATTTCAGGATCTTGGGTTACTGTTTTTTCCTGCCTCTCATGGTAGATGACAGGTGAAGTTCAGCCAAGTTCACCCACTCACGTTGCAAAGAGGGTTTCCTTTTCCTCCTCGAGCTGTGCACATGCTAAATACAGCTCATTTTACTCTGTGTGATCTGGGCACTGGAACAGCATGGAAAATACTGCTAAATAAATGTTGCCTGTGGAATCCCTTTGTGTTAAAACTGAAATGAAACCCCAAATACCTTCAATGGCAAGAGCATAAGGTTTTCCCCCAGGAACCACTGAGAAAGTTCTGATACATTAAATTTTAGGTAACACAATGTAGATAACTTTTTTCCTAGTGAATTACAATCACATGATTAAATATGAATTAAACAGTGTAGGCAGCACTGCTTGTGTGGCAGATTTCTGTGGCTTTACGTTTTATAGCTCACAACATTCCGGGTTTTGTCTGTCAACACTAAATAGACTAAATAGCAGATGGATCCCCCCTTTTGAGATCCATAGTGGAGAACATTTCAAAGCTCTCTCTCACCTTCCCCTAATTCAGCAGTTTTAAGCAAAGGGATTATGTTCATCACTTGTTTGATCCCTTGGGAACATTTAGGAAAAGAGCTGCAAGTTTTGCCTTGTGAATTTGAGAGATGCTGAGAACTCTCCCCTGTGGCAGTGCCTGGGACTGTCCCTCTAATAATTCTGATATCCCAGACTGATCTTTGACTTGGCTTTGGGAAGCTCTCCAGTGACATGAGCAAATGGACCTTAGGAGAATCACATCTCTGCAAGGAATCTCCCCCTTCCACTGTATTCCCAGTGCTATTCAGTGTTTGCCTTGGAAATCCGTGTCTTGAAAAATGTCTCTCCAATTCTCATGGCACTGTGACACCAAGATTGTATTCCCCTCTTGGACACCAGTAACAGTGTAATCACAATGAAAATTACTTGAAAGCCTGAAGCTGAACAATTCTTTTCTGTCCTAAAATTGCAAGTCTTTGTGAAAAATTAAAACTTTCAGGTACAGAAGATAATCCCAGTGAATTAATTTGTCTATTTAAAAATAATACATTCTGGAAATGCAATCACTGATTCCAACAAACACATTTAAAATACTTTAGGAAAAAGAAATACTCACGTTTCAGGATATTCCTTCTTTCTAGCTCCTCAACAGCGGGTCTTTGGCTGAGTCGCCTGCGGAAAAACACCAAAATCACATTTTGTACCATGCCTGTCCTTTGGAAAGTCTGCAGTATTCTGACTTCTGGTTGGTGTTTTCTTCAGGAGGGGACTACAAAAATCTCTCTGCAGGACTCGTGAAGAAGACAAAAAGAAAAAGGAATCCTAGCAGAGAATCGTTTCTTGTATTATTTTTCCCAAATGCCGGTAACGCAGGTAAAAGTTCTCCGCTAGTTTGCTCTGCTGTCAGTGAAACGCTTCCTCGGAATGTGCATCCTTTTCATCACACTTCCCAGACAGTCAGTTGGAACCAGCACTCTCCAGAGGTAAAATTCACTCTCAAGGTGGTTATCAGAGGAGTTTCACAGCGATCTTCTGTCTCTATCACTGCCTTTACCTTTTAATCACACGTAGCAGCGCGTTCCCTTTCCTCTACTGGCAGCATCCTGCCAAAACGCAGGCTGGCCAGGAATAAAGCTTCCCTGTGCTCTCCTCACTCCTCATCCACTGATCCCAGCTCTGCTCCTGCCTGCTGGATGCAATCCGAGTGCTGCTCACAGCCTCGCGCTGTCTGAGCCCAGTGTCTTGGTTCCACCTCCCCTTTTCAGTAGTGCTGCCTCAGGATTGACTCCTCAGATCATATGATCGGTGCCACAGCGGTTCCGTTCCGCATACTAAATGAGACTCCCCCACGAGGCACTGTGATATCTGCGGAGGATCTCAGGTAACTGGAGCCCTCCCCTAGGCAGGCACACGCACACACAGGGGCTGTGTTTGCTGCCTTTCATGTAATAATGCAGGCAGCAGATCGGAAAGAGTTTCCGACGCTTCCTGGGCTGCGTTCTGGCAGCGCTGAGGATTCTCATCGTCTGCTCTCAGCAGATGTTGCCAAGCCGGAGATGAAGTTACAGAGACAAAGAAACGCTCAGAGCAGGGACCACACTGCAAACTGCTGCAGCTATTCCTCTGCTGGGTGTAGGGAATAAATGGATTATTATTAAGTCATGCTGTAACAGCATCTACGTTTTATCACATAGACAGCAGATGGAAAAATGAATTAATTGTTAACACACTGCAAAAGAAACTGTAAAAATTACCCAATTCCGATTTCTCCTTGTTTTGTAAGCCTTACCCAATATACCTTCAGAATCAGTTCTGTGGTTATATGTTATCAGACCAACAACTCCCTACCCTTTTTGAATTAAACTCTCTGGAAAAACTCTCATCTTTGGCAACAGGAGGGCACCACAACTACTGCACCAAATTCACACCGACAGAAAACTTGGAGGAGGTGAGGTCTTGCATAGAAACACCTACAGCCCGACTCTCACTCTTCCTGCCCAACACTCTGTATCACCCAAGGCTTTTCTCCTGACCTNCCAACACTTTGTATCACCCAAGGTTTTTCTCCTGACCTCTGGCTTCTCTTTGGAGTAATAACCTGGATACTCCAGCAGCAGGAGTTGCAATAATCCCAAGTGAAACAGGAATGATGCTGAAACTAAAGGCTTTAAACACATATTTCTAATTCCTGTTACCCTTGGACTCCTCCCTCCTCGCTCATGTCCCTGTATGTCTCAGAAATTACACAGCTCTGGCTAGGTTTTGTTTGAAACAGATTAAAGTGTGTTTTATAATATAAATCGGGGAAGAATGACTTACTCCAAGAGCTCATCTGCAAATGAAAGGTCCACCCGACCTGCCTCTCAGCCACTCTTAATTACAGCCCTGCCATGTGAGATTGATGGATTCTCCCAAATCTGTACACTAGATTTCAGAGGCCCCTTTTAAACTGGGGGATTAAAAGCCTAACAGAGTGAGTAAAGCACTACGAGAATGCAAATGTACATGAATATTCTGTGCTTCTGTGTGAATGTTCTGTATTTATATATACTATGTATGATGGCTGACCATCAAACTTAAACCCTGTTTAAATTTAAACCCTGTTTCCCTTTTGGCTTTGATAAATACGTGGTAAGTGCCCATTTTTCTGTGCACACCCTCAGCTCTGCCCCCAGCAGAAGGAAAAGGTGCAGACACACACAGGACTATGTGCACAGGAGAGCACTGCAGGGTTTTTTCCTGAGTTTTTCAGAAATACAGACCACACTTCCAAACTTTGTGTCAACATCACAAAACTAGACACGGACTTCGGTTAAAAATAAATTTCTAACAGGGTTTCAGGGTGGGGATGGAGTGAAAACACCAAGTACAGCCAGAGCCACAACCAAATGAGAAATGGCAAAAACCTCTGACATTGTTGCTGTCAAGGTCTGGGGACATTTTGGGTCAATTT
>VZTH01012907.1:278596-370860 GCA_013397815.1 Aleadryas rufinucha | reverse complement strand
GCAGGTAAAAGTTCTCCGCTAGTTTGCTCTGCTGTCAGTGAAACGCTTCCTCGGAATGTGCATCCTTTTCATCACACTTCCCAGACAGTCAGTTGGAACCAGCACTCTCCAGAGGTAAAATTCACTCTCAAGGTGGTTATCAGAGGAGTTTCACAGCGATCTTCTGTCTCTATCACTGCCTTTACCTTTTAATCACACGTAGCAGCGCGTTCCCTTTCCTCTACTGGCAGCATCCTGCCAAAACGCAGGCTGGCCAGGAATAAAGCTTCCCTGTGCTCTCCTCACTCCTCATCCACTGATCCCAGCTCTGCTCCTGCCTGCTGGATGCAATCCGAGTGCTGCTCACAGCCTCGCGCTGTCTGAGCCCAGTGTCTTGGTTCCACCTCCCCTTTTCAGTAGTGCTGCCTCAGGATTGACTCCTCAGATCATATGATCGGTGCCACAGCGGTTCCGTTCCGCATACTAAATGAGACTCCCCCACGAGGCACTGTGATATCTGCGGAGGATCTCAGGTAACTGGAGCCCTCCCCTAGGCAGGCACACGCACACACAGGGGCTGTGTTTGCTGCCTTTCATGTAATAATGCAGGCAGCAGATCGGAAAGAGTTTCCGACGCTTCCTGGGCTGCGTTCTGGCAGCGCTGAGGATTCTCATCGTCTGCTCTCAGCAGATGTTGCCAAGCCGGAGATGAAGTTACAGAGACAAAGAAACGCTCAGAGCAGGGACCACACTGCAAACTGCTGCAGCTATTCCTCTGCTGGGTGTAGGGAATAAATGAATTATTATTAAGTCATGCTGTAACAGCATCTATGTTTTATCACATAGACAGCAGATGGAAAAATGAATTAATTGTTAACACACTGCAAAAGAAACTGTAAAATTACCCAATCCCAATTTCTCCTTGTTTTTTAAGCCTTACCCAATATACCTTCAGAATCAGTTCTGTGGTTATATGTTATCAGACCAACAACTCCCTACCCTTTTTGAATTAAACTCTCTGGAAAAACTCTCATCTTTGGCAACAGGAGGGCACCACAACTACTGCACCAAATTCACACCGACAGAAAACTTGGAGGAGGTGAGGTCTTGCATAGAAACACCTACAGCCCGACTCTCACTCTTCCTGCCCAACACTTTGTATAACCCAAGGTTTTTCTCCTGACCTCTGGTCTCTNGTATCACCCAAGGCTTTTCTCCTGACCTCTGGCTTCTCTTTGGAGTAATAAACCGAATACTCCAGCAGCAGGAGTTGTGGTGATCCCAAGTGAAACAGGAATGATGCTGAAACTAAAGGCTTTAAACACAAATTTCTAATTCCTGTTACATTTGGACTCCTCCCTCCCTGCTCATGTCCCTGTATGTCTCAGAAATTACACAGCTCTGGCTAGGTTTGAAACAGATTAAAGTGTGTTTTATAATATAAATTGGGGAAGAATGACTTACTCCAAGAGCTCATCTGCAAATGAAAGGTCCACCCGACCTGCCTCTCTCTCAGCCATTCTTAATTACAGCCCTGCCATGTGAGATTGATGGATTCTCCCAAATCTGTACACTAGATTTCAGAGGCCCCTTTTAAACTGGGGGATTAAAAGCCTAACAGAGTGAGTAAAGCACTACGAGAATGCAAATGTACATGAATATTCTGTGCTTCTGTGTGAATGTTCTGTATTTATATATACTATGTATGATGGCTGACCATCAAACTTAAACCCTGTTTAAATTTAAACCCTGTTTCCCTTTTGGCTTTGATAAATACGTGGTAAGTGCCCATTTTTCTGTGCACACCCTCAGCTCTGCCCCCAGAAGAAGGAAAAGGTGCAGACACACACAGGACTATGTGCACAGGAGAGCACTGCAGGGTTTTTTCCTGAGTTTTTCAGAAATACAGACCACACTTCCAAACTTTGTGTCAACATCACAAAACTAGACACGGACTTCGGTTAAAAATAAATTTCTAACAGGGTTTCAGGGTGGGGATGGAGTGAAAACACCAAGTACAGCCAGAGCCACAACCAAATGAGAAATGGCAAAAACCTCTGACATTGTTGCTGTCAAGGTCTGGGGACATTTTGGGTCAATTTGTTATTTCTGCTGTTCAGGAGACGCCTCTCTGTGCCCAGAAAAAAAGGTTTACGTCCCTTCTGAGCTGCTGTGGAGTGGCTGGGCTTGGGGTGGGGGCCAGGGCAGCTGGTGAAGGTGATGGGCTCCAGATGCCTTGCCAGTGACAGGAGATGTGTGTATATAAATACAGGGCATGGGGGATTCTGGAGGGTGAAACAGGCACCTGCCATCAAGGAGCCTTTGTGAAGGCTGACACCTGACCCCTCAGTGACCATGGATGGGCTCCACAGGCTCTGCACGCAGAGAGTTTTGTATGAGGCAGGTGCAGGTGATTTTCAGTCAGAGTCCTGGCTCATTTCCTGTGGATCCAGTGAAGTCCCTGCACCTGAGTGAGTGGTTTTACAGCTCACTGAGGGCTGCTGTGGCTGCTGTGCTGGTCAGCAGCTCTGGCTGGAGGTGCCATTTGAAGGTCTGAGGCTCCAGCACTGCTGCAACCCAGCGTGGCCATGGCTGGGTGAGTCCTGTGCTTTCCATTTCTCTTCTTTTTTCACTCAGGGGCTCACAGAGCCTGACGTGGACTCACCTCAGCAAGGTGAGTGTGAGCTCCACAGGGAGCACTCACACAGTCCAGCCCTTCTGTTGTGTGACAGTAATGATTTCCTTTCAGCTGATTTCGATATCCATTTCTTGCTTCTGGGAAAAACAGCCAATTAATGCTGTTGTGTTCTTGGGTGTTACGAAAACCTAGGTTTGGGTATTTTTGTACTGCCTGGTGAGGCAGGAGTGCTCCCTCTGAGCACCTCTGTGGGGTCAGTTCTTTTTGGGAAGGTCTTGAACCTGTCTTGAAAATGCTCAGGTAACTCACAGGCAGGTCCTGCCTGTGTCCAGATTCCCCCACAGTGTCACTGGAATTGCCATGGTCTCGTGTTAAGAGTACTCAGTCCAGGAATTTGCTTCCCTGGTAGCTTAAACCAAGGGATGCCAAGAGCAGCAATAACTGGAGCTGAACTGGCAGCACCTCAGAGGTGACTGCAGCTGCCTCAGGGAAACTGAGCACAGCTGGAGGCACCAGTGGCACTTCCCTGTAAGTGGGGTCTGGATACAATTCAGAGATTGCTGGACATGTGTCAGAGATGCTCCAAGTTTGGATAGACACCAACATTTGCTCATAATACTAAAGCAGTCACCATAAGTGTATGGAGGTAAAAGGGGACAGACACAGCACTTCATGTGCAGCTATTGCTCACGTTCAGAAAAACTGCAAAGGTTCTGTGTTACTCTTGTTCTGTGCAAAGTGGGCAGAAACTTTCAAGCAGCAGGTGTTCCTCAGCTATTTGAAGCTTGGGGGGAGTTCTGGGTGTATTTTCAGACTACCTTCAGAATGTTTTCTCCAGTAATTTGGGCTCAGAAAGAGGAATTAGAGACATAATATGTATTACTATTATTATTAATGTATTATATAATACATTATATAATATGTATTATTATTATATAGAAGCCAAAGGCTTTGCTTGCTCCCGTGCTCTCCCAGTGTTACTCCTGTGGGTGAGAGGAGCAGGTCACTGCAAGTCAGCTCAGTCACCTGTGGTCCTCCCCAGAACCCCCTGCAGGTACAGCCAGGTGTTCCTGGTCCCAAAGCACCTCAGGTGCTCTCAGTTTGCACGTGGCCTCGAGGTATTTGTTTCCCCCATGCAATGTGCACACGGGAATCCTCTGACATCCACGAGCGCTCTCTTGGCTCTCAGAGGGGCAGGGGGTCTGTGGTGCCCGGCTTTTTCCCTTGGTGGTGGTATAATTTCCATGTGTGGTGTATAATTGCAGCACAACAGGCTGCCCTCTGCCATCAGAGCCCTGCCACCATCGTGCTGGACACCAGCATGAAGTGCAGACGTGGATTTGGAGTGTGGGGAAAGCCACGAATGGCTCGTCCCCTCCGGAGCAAGGGCACGTTTGTGAGCTCAGGGAGCGGCACATGTGCCTCTGACTGCTGATCAGGAGATCAATATTTGCTTCACACTGCCAGATTGTCTCCTTCACACTGAAGGGAATGAATGTCTTGGGACCACTGTTACACAAAGATTGATCACTCTGGGCAGTTACAGGTGACTGAGTGCTCAGCAGTCTGAGGACCTGCGTGTCACCAGGACCCAGGGGTGCTGTCAGATGGGCAATGCATCCATGTGAGCAGGGGGTGCTGCCGAGTTCTCTGCCCTCACAATTACCCTCAGCAGGGTCTCCTTTGTCCCTTGTGGGAGCTGCATCCCAGCAGAGCCACAGCAAGCTGAGGGCTTGCAGGTGTGGGCACAGAATAGCTGATGAGAGACCGATGTGGAGCAGGTAGAACCCTCTGTGTGCATTTGGGGCTGTGCCACCTTCCCACACCTCAGACAGTCCTTCCTTTGTCTCCTCTTATTAGTCTGTATCTCACCTGCCTGGCAGACTCAAGCAAGCATTCAAGCAGAATCCAGTGAAAACCAGCTCAGGCTTGTGTGGTTTCTTATCTGTCCCAAAAATAAGTTCCTGTTTCCCAAATACATTTTTTCATAGAATCTGTTGCACGGTGTCTGTAAGTATGATTGCCACAAAAATGAATTTCTCTTGGATTTTTAGCTGAAGCCAAAAGTTATACTTTGGAATCCTGTTGCTGGGCTTAGTAAGATCCATGTGATTGTGATGATCTCCTCCAAAGGGAGGAGTGAACTGGGCAGACTCGGACACGTGCATGTGCCTGTGGACCCTGGACTGACAAGTGAGCAATCAATCCAGCCATCAGTAAATGAGCTGTAGCCAGCAGCAATTGCATTGATTGTCCCTCGTGTCAGGTGGTTTTGCAGATGAGTCGGGAAGGGAGGTGGTGGGAAAGATCCCTCACCCAGCCCAGGCAAAGGGAGGAGAAATGGGAGTGCCCTGGTTTAGCTTCTCCTAGAGCTGCTTGTGTCTGCTGCCCATCAGGAGGCAGAGGCTCTGCCTCCTAAATTGGCATCTCTGTTGCCAGAACATCATGTTCAATTCAACAAGAAGTTTATTTTCATCCTTCCTATAAGTAGCTGTGAAGAGGATGTGTGCCAGGGCTTGGAGTCACCCACGCACTGCTCTGTGCCTGCCTGCAATGTACAATTATGGGTAGTAGTAAATCCGTGCTGGGAGGGACTTCTCTTTTACTGTCTGCACAAAATTAGAAGGCAGACACCGAGACACAAACTTGTTTTTACCCCAAGGTAATTCTAGATCATGTAAAAACTGGGAACTGATGTACCAGCATTTCCCATAACAGGAGAATCACAGAATCAGGGTAGTTTGAGTTGGAAAGAGCCTTTAAAGGCATCTTGTCAACACCCCTGCACTGAGCAGGGACATCTTCAAGTAGATCAGGTTGTTCAGAGCCTCATCCAAGCTGACACTGAATGTTTCCAGGAATGGGACATTCACCACCTCTCTGAGTAACCTGTTCTGGTATTTTACCACCCCCACTGTAAGAATCTTCTTTCTCTTATCTAATCTAACCTGACCTTCCTTCAGTTTAAAACCATTCCCTTGACCTATCACTATCTGCCCATGTAAAAGGTCGCTCTCCCTCTTTCATTATAACCCCCTGGAAGGCCACAATATTATCTCCTTAGAAGCTTCTTGTCCCCAGGCTGAACAACCACAACTGTCTCAGCCTCTCTCCATAGCAGAGGTTCTCCAGCCCTTGGAGCATCCAAGGGTATCATCCTAAGAACAGCTGCTGACCTCTGACAGTAGGGAGCTCAGCATGGTGTGAAAGGGGTGAGCTGCTTTGGTAAATGCTGTGAGTTGCCTTCTTTAAAATCCCCTGATATTTGTGTCTCTGTGCCATCATGAGCTATTTTTTGCATCCAAATAAGAAAACTGCAGATAAACACAGAGGCTATAAATGTTGCCTTAATTACATGTGTTATTTATTTGTTTGGCCTTTAGTTCTGTCTGGATTTTCAAAGCAGCAAATCAGCACCAGTTCAGTTAATTATGTTGTCACTCATCTACCAGGCAATTACAGCTGTCCATCATTATCATTTCTGCGACAGGAGCCCTGCAAGAGTTCAGATTTCAGCTGAAATAGAAACCACTCACTGGCCCAGTGTGACCCTCGTATCACAACCTGCTGTCCCTGAAGGACCTGCCCTGGGACAGGTTTGTTACTGCACAGGGCTGCAAGCACTGTGTGGGCTGAAACAACAGCACAGCCAGGATCTGACTGTGTGAGAGGCTTCAGGTGGACAAGGCTTGAGGGCAGTCACTGGTTTCACCACCTGTGAAAGCCCTGCTGCATGTGACCTCTGGGTTTTCCCAAGGTGTGAGGAGGAAAGGCCAGGCAGAGCTGGGAGCAGAGCAGGACCCAGGTCAAAGACCTGCTGCAAAGCTCACTGCAGATGCTGAGCATCCTTCCACCCCCTTCAGGAGGCTTCTGCTTTCATACCTCTCTCCACACTCAGACAAGGACTTTTGGAGGATGGTGTTGCCCGTTGTGGGACCAACAGCTTTAATTTTCATCTGAGTTATTAGTTAATATGCAAGAGCTAACGTGCTGGCATGGGGTTTAAATGAAGTAACTCCTCATTTCAGAACAGCAGCTTTCTCCTCTCCCTTCCACCTGCTTCCCCACTCTGGGGTTTCACAGAGCTGCTGGGTGTTGGATCTGTCCTGTTTGTAATAGAATTACAATATTTAGTCATTAGGGTGACAAAAGTACAACTGATTGTTCAGCCAAAGACATGTTCCCTGTCTGCAGTTTGATTCAATGTCAGCGTGAGCAGCACTGTTCTCATGAGCAGCAGCTTGTTCTCACTTCTGCTTTGCCTTGCAGCTGGGCAAAGAGCTGGTTTGGGGAATACTTTCAAGCTAAAAATAGCTCAGCAAGGCTAAGTGCTGAAAGAACACACTCTTCAAATAACAGAGTGAGCAGTGCAGCTCCCAGAGCACCTCCTCTGCTGAAGGTTGAGGAGAGCTTCAGGCTGGGTATAAAATGAGTGTTGAAGGATCTTCCAGCAGAAACCACGTGCTGGATGTGACCTGGTCACACTGTGCAGGTCACTGAAAATGGTTAATAACATTTCATTGTAAAGCAAGAGGTTTTCTTTCTTTTTTTTTTTCCTTTTCTTTTCCTCTGAAATAGGAGTAAAACTCTGGAGCCCTGTGTTCCCACAGAATGAAAAGCAAAAAGCAATGCTACATATTTCAGATGTGGGCAAATCGAGAACATCGTGGGTTTGATGCTTCAGGACAGGCAAACAAAAGCAATCATATAAATCCCAGGGTTTTAGTTCTATCCCATTATGTGTTTTATTACCATGATATCATTTTAAATAAAGACATCTGCCACTGCTGAAATGATAATAAAATCAACTCTGAGAGCAACTGCATGAGCAGCAGGAGGGAGTCTGCAATAACCAGCAGACAGAGGCACATCTCAGCCCAGTGGTGGGGACTGCCACTGACCTGAGACTTTCCTGTCCTAGTGGCAGCTGCACACTCCTGGCTGCTTGCTGGGTAATGATAAACAAAAAGGGGTAAAAAAGGTAAGAAAAGAAAAAAAGCTAGGTTTTAACTTCACTGCATGAACAATCCCTAATACAATGTTTGTGCCTGGTCTCCTCCAGGGAGGCTGGGCTTTGTGTGCCCTGTAGGAAATGAAGTGTCTGTGGGCTCGTGACTCCATTTCCTGGGCAGCCAGGAGTGCAATTTCAGCCGTGACAGTCGGAGAGGACAGGGACAGCATGAAAGAGAGACATGTCAGTTTGGGCTGCAGCACTAGCTCTGTTTCAGAGGGCATCAAACAGAGATGTTGTCCATGGATGGAAGTGTCCCAGAATGTCCTGGGCTCAGCTGGGATGCTCAGGGCTGCACTGAGATCCTGCAGTACTGTGCGCTTAATCCATAAACAGTTGCCCCTACAACAGATGCCACTGCAGTGTGTGACTGGGGGATTTGGGTCACTGGAATGAACCACAGCTGGATTTGCAGAGAGCAGACACAGTACTGGTGTGTGTGGGCTGCCAGCTGCGTGTCAGTTCTCCTCCTCCCCCTCACTTGATGCAGGAAGATTTGAGAGTGGCCCTTCTTGCCCTGGATGTGAGCTGCTGGAATTTCCCCATGCGGTGTGAGTTCTGGAGAACATCCTTCCCTGTCACCTGGAGTTGTTTGCCAGGGACCCTGTGGCAATCTGCAAAGTGTGGGAGGTGACAAATAAACCCCTGCAAGGTGTCCTTGCCGTCTGCAAGAACAGAGAGGACTGACCCCAGAGCTGGGGGTGCTGAGCTGTGTGAGCTGTGAACCTCCTACCCCAGTAGCTCCAAGCAGGAGTGGACATGCTCTGGCACTTTGCAAACTCCTTGCAATGCCAGGCTTGATGCCAAGGAGCAGCTTTCTTAATTACTGAAGTAAATCAAGGAAAATGCAGCACTCTCCACGTACTTTGTGCAGTCCCTGAAGGAAAAACCTAAATGAGAGCAATTTCTGAAGCTGTAAATGCTGCTGGGATAGCCAGGCCCTGCTGGGCCCGTGTGTGGGGCTGCACACCTGCTCCCAGCCTGCAGGAATCTCTCTGGGAACGCTCCCCCTGGCAAGGCAAAGACTCTCCAGTTCTCGCCTGTCACTCACCCACACAGCATCTCCAAAGGGATGGGATATCCCTGCCTCCAGACAGCATTTCACCATCTGCTGTACTATTTCCTGTTTCTCTCGTGCACACTGTTGTTGGCCCAGCATTTTCCAGGGCAGAGTCAGACCAACAGCTTGGCCTCCCACTGTCACTGACCTTGGCTGGCCAGAGCCACACAGCCTTTGCCCACAGCAGGCTCCGAATCCTGCTTTTTACTGCACTCCCATTTATTTTTTCCAAAGTTTCTCTTGAGGTTATCTGTTGATTTTTGAATACAGAGTGTTCCTGCTCTCAGTGCAGAGTGAAATGAGAAATTCCACTGACAGCTCTAAGATGTTGCCCAGTCTGTAGGGGTTTGAGTCCCCTGGTCTCAATAATCATCAATTTTGTAGTTCTTTCACCAGCAGCTCTCACAGTGCTCTGCAAAGCAGGTCTACATGGTTATCTCTGTTGTACAGAACAGGAGAATGTGGCAAACTGGCTTGCCTGAAAAACCAGATTTGCAGTCCCTCTGAGAATTTATTCACTTCCCTCTGCAAATGGTATTTCAGTAATTCAGTTTTTCTTTGTTTTTACATTGGACTGGGTGAGGAGTATGACTTGTCACTCGATGCCACAAAGGGTGACACTGAGCACTGCAAACAGGCTAACTTACAGGAAAATACAGGCAGGATTTGAATTTTCAAATGTCATCCTCATATTCAGAATCACAGAATCACCAGGTTGGAAGAGACCTTCAAGATCATAGAGTGATCTTGAATCAATGCCCCATGCCCCAATACCTCAACTAAACTAAACCATGGCACCAAGCACCACATCCAATCTCTTTTTAAACACATCCATGGATGGTGATTCCACCACCTCCCCGGGCAGACCATTCCAATATTTTATCACTCTTTCTCTAAAAAATGTTTTCCTAATGTCCAACCTATATTTTCCTTGGCACAGCTTAAGAGTGTGTCCTCTTGTTCTGTCAGTTGTTGCCTGGAAAAAGAGACCAACCCCCACCTGACCACAGCCACCTTTCAGGGCGTTGTAGAGGGTGATAAGGTCACCTCTGAGTCTCCTTTTCTCCAGGCTGAACAACCCCAGCTCCCTCAGCCATTCCAAGCCCTTCACCAGCCTTGCTGCCCTCCTCTGGACACGCTCAAGTGTCTGCTTCTTCTGTCTGCTCTTCCCCAAAGCTTCCTGGGACCCTCCTTGACTTTGTTTAGGATCCTGTGTTTAGTTACGGTCACATGAATCCAAACAGAATTTGCTGGCACATTTCATACAGAACAGAATATTCTGAGCTTCTGAAATCCAGGTTCCTCGACTGAATAGAAGGTAAGAATTCAATTATGTGACATCAAGTTTGGGCGTTACAGCCGTGGTTTGCTGTGGTACAACACTCATGGTCTCTCACTGACAGAGCTCAAGGCTGCCACACAAAACCTTTGTGCGTGTTCCCAGGAAAGGCTCCCATTGTGCCACCTCCGTGCTTGTCCTCAGAGCTGTTCCCTGCCTCAGGAGGGACTGCTGGCATGGGGAAGGCTGTGGGAGCTGGCAGTGACTCCTCAGAGCTCAGACAGGCCTTGGCTCTGTGCACACACCCACCCTCAGAGCCTGAATTTCCTGCCTTTTGCAGCTGTTCTGGTCACTGCAGCTGATGCACAGCAAGGCACAGCCCTGGAGTGAATTCCCTGCCAACCCTGAGCCTCCTGCTCCCGTCCCCCTTGCAGACCTAAGCTTGGCATTTCCACACACATCATTCCCTGTTACCTTTTCCTTTATGGTGTAAACAGGCTGATGAAGGGATTTCTGTAAGCCTCACTGCACAACGCCCACAAATACAACTTCCCTTACCACATCAGTCCTGGTTTGTTTAAGCTTTTCTGGAGAAGGAGGGTTTTGCCCCGGCTGGGTGGTATTTGGAAGTGCTGCAGCCACTCCCAGTGATGATTAGAACAAGGCTGCACTGTAGCCTGGCCAGAATATGGCTTTTGCAGACACCCTCAAATCAGCCTGATCTCTGTGCAGCAGGCCAGCTGCTTTCTGCAGAGACTGCTCAGAGGACCTGGCTTTAATTTTTTTTTTTAACATAATTTCTGAGAAACTAATGAAGTATTAATTCATTCAGAATTTAATTTGCTTAATGAATATGATCATCTCAAGCAAATGACACTGGTGGTTCATCTGTGAGCCATGTGGTCTTGGTTTTGAGAGGTTTTTCTTCCACAGTGAGGCACTCAGGTTTTATTCTTGCTGTTTGGTTCTTGCCCAGTATTCTGTATAGCTTTAACAAAGTAAAATAACTGACACATCTTTGCAGAACAATGGACTAATTAGGTTGAAATACTTGTTTCTAATGTGATTTAAGACTCAGATTTTGCCAGCTAGCTGGTTCTTGTTTCCCAGTTGTCTTGATGTCCTCTGTATAAGGGGACTCTCAACGGGAGGAGGTCCTCAACCTCCAAAGGTGTGGTCCATTTCTTCTTAATTTCACTGGATAAAAGCATGAGCATGGACTGATAAACCTGGGAGTCCTTTTTGTTTGTTTGTTTTCTGGTGTGTTACATGTGAGAGCTAAAGGAAAAGATAAAAATAAGAGTGCTCTCCAGGGAAAAAAACCACTCTCCAGAGTCTGGGGAGGTCAAGGAAGCGTGCTGGCCACTTGGATGAGCTAATTATCCTGAAAAACAGATACTGAAGGAAACTTGCAGTGCTCTGCTTGACTCAAGCAGCTCCCAAGACGTGATTATACAGCTGCAGCTTGCCAGGTGGGCACTGACAGTGCAATCAAAGAGACTTAGAGCTATGTTTTAATAATTGATACAACTGCACATCATCTATTGAGCAATGGTTGAGGAAAATCAGTGACCTTCTGTTCTGACCTGTTTTCTCTCCTTCCCCTACTTCCTATTTTCTAAATATTTATTTCTTTCGTTTTTCTCCCCCCTCACCTTCTCTGAAGTTATTTCAAAAAGGAGCTGTGTTAGACTGACCCAGTTTTTTCTACATGAAAGCAGCAAGCCCAGACCTCCAATTCCTGGAGGAACTGGGATCCTGAATGAACCAGGCTACAGCAGTTGTGCTTAGAGCTGCGGGAGGAGGGAACTGTAGTAACTCACAGAATGTGGTGAACCAGAAACTGCAGGGTATGAATTACAGTTTCCATGGATCACATGTACTGAGACACAGTTTTCTTGGAAGAGAGCCCAAAAATATGATCGAGTTCTTCATGGGAAGGTGCAGGTGATTCATCTGAGAGCCCTCCCCATAAAGCAGGGATTGCACAGTGCTGTGCACCCAGGGACAGTGTGTGCAGCTGTGGCTCTGCACAGTGAGGAGGCTTTTTCTTCTCCAAACTAAGCCACATTTCAGATTTTTGTGGGACAAGTGCCCATTTAGGTATTCTGCAGGCGATTCACTGCAACAGTCGTGGTGACATTTATATCCAGTCTGCATATAAAATTGCTTAGGTTTAAAAGGCAAGTGGGGGGAGAACGAACACAGCACCAGAACTTCCTCCCTCCCTTTTGTTCTCAAATGCTTTCAAGTGACACATCTGAAATGGATGTGTTAAAAAACATGCAGCCAAACCCTGTTTGGTGCTCATACAGTTCAACCCTTTCAGAAACACACTGTCCATCCCATCTGGCTTCTGTTCCACCTAAGTGAAGTAAGTGCTTGGCTTTAAGTGCAGAAGACATTTTTCCTGAATTTCATTAACAGATCTAACCCAAAAAAACCTAATCCTGAATCATCTCAGTGACACAGTGACCATGCCTATGCAGAGTGAGGGCTGGCACTGTGAATGCCTGAATCCCTCCCTGCCCAGCCCTTGGGTTATCAGGAGCTCACAAATGTTACAGCACCTTGTTCTGGTCAGGTTTTCATCCCACAACAGCACAGATCACTGTGACAACCCAGAGCAGCTCACTTTGGTCTCTATCGATTAAGCTCTGCAAATTAAATTAAAGTAATTTCTTTCTGTAATTACTTGTGCTGCACACCCACACCAGCTCAAGGACCTGAATCATAATCCAGTGTAAGGTGAAGCATTACAGAGTGTTACTGGCATTTTATGCATTTCTATTTCAGTTTATGACTGCTTGTCTCACCACAGGGGTAGAGCCCAGATCTCCAGGCGTGTGGAGGTGCCCAATTTCTGGGAAGGGATCTGAGCTGAGCATGTGCTGCTGTTCGTGGGCGGGTTGGCAGGGCAAAAGCAGTGCACTGTTTTCTTCCCAAAAAGGCTTTTTTCTTATTCAATTACACTTGCTTTAGCAGCTTTCCTGTAAGTTTATTTATGTAATTATGCTCCCCTGTGATACTTTACAGATTTCTGCACTCTGATTTTTTTATTTCTAGTTTCACTTGTGCTACTTACGCCAGATCTATTCGAGGAATTGACTCTGTGTCCCAGAAAAGGCCCTGTATATTCCTCTCTGTTTCCACCTGCTGCTCTGCTCTTCCCTTGCCTGCTGTGCTCTGACCTGCTGCCCTTGCCTTCATTGTGCTGTGCAAAACAGGTTTGATTAGGAATTCCCAGCACTGGAGCCAGGGAAGGAGAACAGAGCAGTGCAAGGAGATAGTGTCTTCCCAGAAGACAATCTTTAATCAGCTGTGCCCTGGGAATTTGGAACTTTATTTTGTCCCCTGGCAGAATTTACTGCCTCTGCAGTGGCACTGCCTCGTGTTTGCACAAATACCCCCATTTTCAGCAGGAGGTGAGTGTTGAATCCTCAGCAGCACAGTCCTGCACTGAGAGCAGCTCTGGGTTGTGTGCGTGTGTTCAAACCAGAAAATAACACAGGACTCAGGCAACCCTGTTTCAACCCTTTATAAATGAGTTAGTGTGTTCAAAAATTCTTGCCAGACGAGCTGTGGGCTGGTCTGAGACAGCAAATTGCTCATTCTGGTTCAGCTGCAGATCACGGCTCTTGCCCAGAGCTGACAGGGTGCTCCATAATTAATTGTGCAAGCGCTGCTGAAGCAAGGAAGCACCTCTGGTTCAAGAGCTGCTGTCCAGAGTATGATCACACACTCAGGGAGGTTAGGTTTACCTGCTGACCAGGGAATGGGGTTAGTGAGGTTCATCCTATTCTTGGAGTTTAATACCTGAAAGGGAACAAACCTTTCTCAGCCCTTTAGACAAGGGGACAGCATAGCCCAGGTACAGCATGTACAGATGTACTTGAACCTTCTCTAATGCTTTATTGGAACTGCACTGCAGCTCCCTTGGACTTGAAAAGCCCTGGAAACAGGAGGCTGAACTCACTCATTGCTTGGAGACCTTAATGACATTTGAGTCTTCTCCCTTTCCTCCTGATTTTTACCACTGAAGGCTGTCTCGAGCTCTGGCAGCAAACACAAACCCTCAGCTCCTTGACCAGTGCTGTCACTGTGTTCACAGCAGGGTTCCAGCTGTGTGCCACTGCCTGACACCAAGGAAGAGCACAGGGAATATTAATGCCTTGGGATCTGGACATCTTAATCCATGAGACAGCCCCAAAAAAAATCTCAGCTTCCCTTGCACCACCTCCATCCTTCCCAGTGCTCCCCGCCATCCCTCACAGTATCTTTGTTTTCCATAGCCTGAAAAGCAGAGGCCATAACTGAAAAGGGGCAAAACATTCAAAAAAATCCCAAATCCTCACGGAGCACATGGGTGCTGTGCAAGCTCTCACTAAAATGCTGCAGCCACGTGCAGGTCTGACAGCAGCCCCCAGCTGTCCCCCTGCCAGCAGCACGTCTCGCTGTCTGGAGCGGAGCGAGGAGACTCCCTGGGCTCCCACACGCCCACAGAATTAAATTGTGCCTCTATATTTAGCTGCTGTCTCGCGTGAGGAGCTGAGCCTTGCACACACGCCCACGCTGCGCTCGCTGGGGTTATTTTTAGCATCAGCAAGATGCCTACCTGGGCGATTCCTGCCCAATAATGAAATGCATTAAATTGTGCACAGCTAATTAGTGCTGACAGCGGATCTGTTCTTTGTACCTGCCCCCCCTGCCTTTCTGTCTCTGGAATGAATCTGTGTCAAGCCTTCCCAGCCTTCTGAAATTAGAGCAGCTCCCTGGTTTTTACTCCAGTGACCGGGAGTTGGAGCACAGTTGGAGACTCATCAAGAAACCCTTGCTAATCACTGGGTGAGCTTAGGCTGGGCTCAGTTCATCATCTCCTAAACTTCTGTGTTAGGGCTACCAGTAGTTTGTACACGTACCCACACACTGCTTTTTTTTGGTCAATCTAAACAAAATGTTCCCCCAAGTCCTGTGCATTCCGCCCAGTTCTCTGCTGAATGTCTCAGTCTGGAGGGCTGATGCCTTTTCAGTGAGCAAAGCTGCACTGAGACGTTTCTGTGGGGAAGTGGCACTGGATGTGCTGTCCTTGGGAAACATGGTACAGCTTTTGTGTCATCAGAAGGTAAAACATTCTTTGTGAGTGCTCTGTGTTGAGCTGTGCTGCTGTTTTGCTTTTAGGCTGCCAGTCTGAAGTGCTGTTTGCTTGGTATTGTTCTGTCTCCAGCACTGTGAACTTCACACTCTGTTACGTGAGGGACAAACCAGGGTCTCATCTGGGTGTGCTTTTAGCTACATCCGCAGTTCCTGGGTGAGTCAACTTCAAAATGCCTCTTCAGGAACCTCTCAGGGCAGCACCACAGCTACAGATGCCAGATGTGGTAACAACTGAATAAAGATGCCTCCTTTTCCCTTTTTGTTGCCAGGAAACCTTGCCCCAGCATCATCCACTTAGCCAAGCCAAGATTTTCAGCGTGGTCAAGATCAGCTTCAGGTGCTCGAGTCTGGGCTCCTCTCTGTGCACACAAACCCTCTGTTCTTCCTGTCTGACTCCTCTGCCCACGTTTCTGTATCTCAATTCCTGTCTCCATCTTTTAAGTGCCACTTCACCCATCGTGTTTACTTGTACAAATACCCAAGGAGCAGCACATGAAGTGAATATTACAAGTACAATCTTTTCTGGGAATTCATGTTTTCATTGAGACATTAAGTCACGCTGGAATCTTCAACTGTGGTTGTTTGAGGCGTTCTCGAGAAGCACGAGCCACCCAGGCACTTCAAACATCAATTCTCTTAACAGCCAGATATCAAATTCAATTAAACAACCTTTTCCTGAGTCACCCTTCAGTCTAGCAAGTCTTTCACTCCCCCAGGTTTCAGCTGAAACCCCTTCTAGAACAAAGCGTGTCTGTGAGACAGGAAGCAGATATTGCAAACAATTGTACTTGCAAATGTCTTCTCTGCCTTGTGACACAAAGAGCTCTCAATTCACTGAATTCCATCGAGGGTTTATTATCTGTGCTCTGAACACACAATAATGGCACCAAGACCTGTTGGGAGCCCTGTTGCCCAATGCACAGCAGAGTGTTCCAAGTGCACACCGTGCTCTGGGACGCTGGGGATGCATGGACTAGTAAGAGAAGCACTACAGCACAGGGAAAACTGGAATACTGCCATTTCAGATGGAGAGAGGAGGGAAAAGTGCATGTTTCCACGGCAACAAGTGGTAGATTAAACTGGCTGGGAGCATGAAATACAGGAAATGCACTTTTCAAAAGCAGCGATGCACATAAATGAATCCTGGAATCTCTCCTCACGCTGCTGTCAGTCAATAATAAATCTGAAGTCAGTGGATTTGCACTGCTGTAAAAGTAGAATTTGGCTCAAAATATAGAATTTCCCAGTCTCTCTTTTGAGATGGAACAAGTGAGAAAGTGAAGGAAAATAGGGGTTTTAGCTTTGACTTCATAAACACCCATCAGAGTGATAGCAGAGAGTTGCTTTTCTCAGCAGGTTCACAGCTACTGCTGAAATGTGTTCCAACCAGAACCACTTAAATAATACAGAGGTTTTGAGAGGATGCTATTCTTTTGTCTCCCTGTTTTTTAAGCTATATAAACACCATTATTCAGTGTATATATATGTCAGTGGATCTTTCCCTCCAGAGCACGGAGCAAGGCCGTGATAGCTGTGGGGCTGAGACAATTTGCTAGACAGCTCCAGACCCTGAAAAATATCGACCCTGTTAACAACTGCCTGGTTCTGTGCCATTCTTATGCAGTCAGCCATTGAATAACTACTTGCTAATCTGCTCATGGATTATTCTTTGTGCTAAGCACAGATCTATAGCCTGATGGTACACATGGAGTCATGATCTGCTGTTATCTAAGTGTTACTACTGCAGCAGCAGCAACGTGCTGCTCTTTTCTGCCCAGGTAGTGGCAAAACCCTGCAGAGAACAGACATTTCTGCTGGATCCCATTTCCCAGGCAGCACTTCCCACCCCAGCACCACGTCCCTTAGCTATAAAACCTCCAAGCTGTCACATAAGAGACTGTGCTGCACAAGCACCAGTGAAATGAATGAGTGCAAACAACCTCAAAAGCTCATCCAAGAATTTCACTCTTCCCAGTTTGGCTTCATTTCCACACCAGAGCCAGGCTGTGCTCTGAGTGTGGGCTCTGGGGTGGCCTGGGTTTCATGAGGTGAGTCCTAGACAGAAACTCCTAGTTAGAAAAGGGGTATCTCTAGGGCTTGGGCTCTTTGGCCTTTGCCAGAATTCATTGTTGCTTTGTTGGTTGGCTGTGGGGTTTTTTTTGGACACCCACTTGCTTTTCCTGGTGTTGTCAATATTTTCCTGCATTCATCCACCACCTGAGCTGGTTTGCACGGTCACATTCTATTCTGGTGGATGAGTTAAGAGCCGAGCTGAGCTCTGCCAGCACATATGTGCTGGAAGTTGTGTGGGAGACTGCTCCCAATCTGTTTCGCCTTTCCCGGCTATTCCAGCAATCTCTGCGCCGTCTGTTCCCCGAAATGCGCTCCATCTTCCACGTTCCAGGAAGAAGGGACCAAATTAAGGCCTGACTTCCAGCACTTGGAACAAAGATGGCTTTTAGCCATCCTCTAGACATCACCAGTGACACCCATGGGCTGCACCCCAGATTGCTGCATGAGATCACAGCAGGCAGGGGAGGCTCCCTCAGCTGCATTCACCTACAGACAGCAAATTTCCTGCCTCCTGGTCAGGACCAGCCCCTTTCACCTGCTCAGCAGTGTCCTCTGCCTGTCCTTGTACTGCCATTTGACTCTAGGGATGCATCCCTTACAGTAATTCTTCAGGCTCATTATTAAGCAGGTAATTGGAAAGAAAGGGATAAAGGCTGTAGTTACAGCACATGAAGCTGCAGTTCCATCAGACTTTTCACACTAAGACACGTCAGGCAGGGCTGAAAAGAGATGTGACCTTCTAGGCATTTCAGCAATGTGAGATGGGGCTGGATATGACATAATCTTCTCATTCAGTGAATACTTTGTGATGGTTGAACTTGGTCTTAGGGATGCAGTAGGGTGGAAACCATTTTTTGTGTATTTTAGAGCAATCAAATTAGGCTCTTGATGTATGAAGAGATCTCTTGAGTGATTCAATGGCCAAAATAATGGAATTAACGAGACTGGGGTGCAATGTGAAGTATTTCTCTGAAATGAATGCACAAAGCTTGCAAGGTCAGGATCATCCAGGCCCATCTTTCCTTCCTAAGGCAATGGGTATTAACGGGACACACCTATGATCTGCCCTGTCTGTAACTCTTGGAACTCATTGTGCATTGTAGGGGGATCTTTTCTGCTTGTCTGGATGGTTTCTGTGGCAGGGTCTGCCATCCGCACCGAGTTGTGCAGCCCCTGGCACAAAGCCCTGCTCCCCTTTGGGTGCAAAGTGCTGCTCTGCTGAGACTGGAGGGACCCTAACTCCATCTCTGCTTTTGCAGGAGCACCCAAAACCTGCTGGTGTTCCCTCAGCAGCTCGTTCCTTAGCTGAGGGCAGGAGTGGTGATGGCAGAGATGTTCTCCTCCATAAGCTCTGCTCCATTAGGACTTGTGCTCTGATCCGCACATTTGTTCTCATTCCCTGTCCCCGGAGGTGAAGTTTAATCAAAAGCATGCACATGAATGAGTTAGTCTAAATATCAATAAATGTTTCTTTCAGGAGAGGCTTGAGATATTTAATATTTAATAAGCCTTGAAAATGAACTTCTATTCATGTTTCTCAATTTGATTCCGAGCATTTTGGCGGTGAGCAGCGCTCGCTGTCCCCGTGTGGGCAGCACAGCACAGATTTATTTAACAATCCACTTTGTCTCCTCTAAAATATTCATGTCTGCAGATATCCAAATGCAGCTCTTAAAAAAAGGCACACACAAAAACCAAATGGTGCAGTGTGAGCCTCCCAGTTACCTTCAGTCTCTGCTTTAGGCTGCACACCACAGTGATGCTGTTTGTCTCACAGCTCTCCCCTGTTGCCCTGGTTACTGATCAAATGGCAGAGATGTCTGCTGTGCCTGCAGCTGCACTTACACAGGCACCTTCCCCAGGTGAGGGCGATGCTGCTTCTGCCTTAAAGCACCAGTGCAGCCACCAGTGCAGCAGCTTTCCCTTGGGCAGGTAAATGTGCAGCTCCAACAATTGCCTTTATCCTCACATTCAGCTGGAGCTGCCAAAGCCAAATCAGGCTGATAAATAATTATATTACTATTTTTGTTAAAGCACTGGGTTTTCTGGAGGACCTCCAAATCTTGATTGAAGCAGCAGAGCTGCAGGTAGATTTGGCAGGATTTTGTCTCCCAAATTGACTTGTGTCTTGTTTTCCCTTGAAATCAAGGCAATCCTGACTGAAGAGGGAGTTAAGACTTTTTTTTCCTGTGGCTGATTGACAGCTGAAAATGTGCTGTATTGGTTTGAGGATGGTTCCCTGCAGGAAATGGACCTGGGGAGGTGGCAGAGCCTCATCTGGCAGGACTCAGAGGATGCCCCATTGTAAGGGGAGGCTCCTCCCTGTTCTCATTCACAACACTTACTTTGAGAGTTTCATTTCAATTTGCTGCCGGATTTCCTGTCTCTCCTCATCTGTTCTCCTTGGGAAAATATTCCTGTCTTCCAGCTCCTGCTTACTTGGTCTGTTCCGTAGTTTCACTGCCAGCAGCTCTTTCTTGCATTTTCTTGGCAAAGTACCTGGGACATGCATTGAAAGGAAAGTTATTAGAAAGGCAGCTCCTGGGGATGGAACAGGAACTTCTGGAGAGCAGGGGTGGCACAGAGGGGCAGTGATCTGTGTGGGGCTGTGCAAGGAGCAGCTGTACACGGTAATGCAGCAGGGAACATATTCCTCAGGGCATGCAGGAACTGCAGTTAGATCTTTGTTTCACCTTGGGGGCATGGTGTGTAACAGGAGGTTAATTTGTTTTGGTTCCTTTTTGCTTTAAACGGTTTGGTTTCTTTTTAATTTAATGCTTCACCTTTTCTAGAGAAGGTCACCTCATTTTTAAAGAAAATGACATTTAATTGGTATTTTTGTTTGGCATTTGAGATAGGATTAAAGTCTGTTTCTTAAAGGATGCTCTGGATGTTGGCAAGATTCTAAATCCTAAATAGATTCTCACTCCCAAATATTGGGGTTTTATTTGCTTGGGATCTGTGGACCTCCATTATTATTATCACTAATGATCTCAAATTTCTTTATGCAGAGGGGAGGAGTCTGTACAACCTCCTTCCCACATTTACCTGCTGGGAAGAGTGGGGCAGAGTAGTTCTGGTCTCCCTGTGTGAGCAGTGAAAAATCTCTTGATAGTTGCAATGGTCTAAAAGCAAACTTTTTAGAAACCATAATCAGCTCAAAACCCCTTTCTGGAGCGTAAAAGCTGTGCCCTTATTTAGCACCTTCCTTGAAATGCTCTCACAGTCTGTTGCAAGCATTAATTAAATTAAACCACACTGTCTGAAGCAGCAGATATACATTTAACAGATGGGCAGGGAAGTTAAATGATTTGGCTGCTGCCACCCGGAGCCTTCTGCTGAGTATCCGACTCCATCAGAAGCATTTGGCTCACGAAGCCACAGACTTGGGACTCTGACAGGGCTTCTCCAGCCTCCACCACGCTGGGAGTGGGTGCACAGGAACCAACAGAATTCCTGCTGGGAACAACCTGAAGGGTATTTGGGGCTGGAAAACTCCTGGGTATCCCCACACACGTTCCCAGTGTCACCTGAGTGTGTTGAAGAGACAGGAATTTGGCCATGGCAGGGGTTTCTGTGCAGAGCCTGCACGTGGACAAGGAGCTCTGTGTGCCCAGGCCACGGGAGCTGCAGCACTGGCCAGTGCAGTGTGTCCCAGGGCAGGGCAGGACACCTTGGGGGCATGGAAAGTGATATAATCTATAGGATTTTTGCCATTGACTTTAAAGGAAGTGGGGTCAAAAATCCTAATTAACAGCGTCAGCTCCATCTGTCAATCAAAGGTAGACTATTCATAATGAAACATAATTTAGCAGAACAGGTTCAAATGCAAGTAGACATGCAAAATTTAAATATTAAGAGAGAAGTAGTGCATGTGAATAAAACAAAACTGGAGAACAAAGAGAAAATAAAGTCCCAAGCTAGTCTTCCCCACATCCATTTTCAGCACCCTGAGGCAAATTCCTTCCTGATCACTACCTCAGTAGAAACTGAACCTGCAAACACTCTTATTTAAGCATTCTCTTCCTAAGGGTTATTTTTCCTGGTCAGTCAGGCACGTTCAGTGCCAGTCTGTCCCATGACCATCTATCTCAGGCAGGATCTTGGCTGGGTTGTTTCATGATTTATCACACCTCAGCTGGGTCAACGAGAAATGCTTGGGAAATTCACACCCTTTTCATGTTATGGCTGCAGGTTCCTGCAAAAACTTCCTGTTTGAATCCACTCGAATCCTGACATTTAATTTCCTGTATGTTTAGTGTTCTTTTTATCATATTCACTCTTCTATCAATCAAAAAGCAAATCCTAACACTGCCTGATGCTGGCCAGACCCTGATTGCAGCAGTTATCAGTTGTGGGTTATGTTCTAGTAATGTTGATTTTTAAGCTCGTCTTGCCTTGCATTTTCAGAGGTTTCAAATAATAATTTATTGAGTAGGATGCTAATGGAAAACCAAGGTATAATTCCTCACTTTTCCCAGAATTACCTGTGACCTGTCTGTACCTCCTGCAGCCACAGGGCTGTGTGCCCTGTCGTGGTGGCAGTGGCGAGGGTGGGTGATGTACTAAGGCACTCCAGGGATTGTAAAGCAGCTCGGGATTAATGGACAGTTTTACTCCCTGACTTGGAAACCAGCCCAGGTTTTTTCAAACTAGAAGGAATCTGGAGATGCTTAGGGAATTGTTCTGGTGCTGTTCCTGTCACTGCTGCACCTCTGGAGTGGTTCAGTGGTTCACTTGAGTGAACACTAACACCAGCAGTGCTTCCCAGTGTCCACACCAGAAACGCCTTGGGAATGTCCCAGCTTGTCCAACTGGACATCAGAGCTCAGTATCCTCTGTGCTGAGCAGCAGCGTTGCTGCAGCCCCAAATAATGCCAAAATATCTTTAAAACAGATCTGGTTTTCTCAGCTGGCCTCAGCCATCCCCAACACACCACCACTGTCCTTCAGCTGCAGACGTTTTCCAGAACTCAAGCACTTATTGTGGAAAGCCCAGAGCTGCTTCTAGATATCACTGAAATTTGTACAGTAACCAATGCCCTCCTACCATCATAATAATGAAAAATTATTTGTTAAATATAGAGAGATTCACCTTCAATAGTAAAATATTTTCAGATTTGGTTTTGCTTGTAGGGGATAATATATTTTTTGCCTGGCTGCCTCTAGCTCTTAGAATTTTTATTAAATGAGACCCCTTTTACACACATAGCCAGAAAAAAAAATAGAGCTTAAAAGGTGTTTTTTGTGTTTTAAGCTGTCCTTAAATGCACAGCAATTAGGCAAGGCACTCTTTTCTTTTGCCTTGCCTCAGGAGTCTGTTCTGTTACTTGGTGTCTTAAGACACAGCAGCAGAACTCATGTCCTGTCTGCTGGCTCATGCTTTCAAAGACACCTTTTAAAATTCATCTCTCATCTGCTACAACAATTATTTTTTGATGAATTGTTCTCTGCCTGCCTTCTTTTAATGCATTCATGAAGAGAGTGAAGGATTCATTTCAGATTGAATCTGTCTTGCTAACATGGAAAGCATTAAAACCTTGAATGAGAAATAAATTTTCTAATGAGAGCTGATTATTTTGCCAAAGCTCACTTAAATAATTGCACAGGATTATAAAATGCATTCCCCATATGTCTCAAGAAGGGGTGAAATGGACCAAATGGAGAGAAACTTTATTCTTTAAGGTACTTTCTCTACGTGTTTGTCCTTCCTAGGCTGATTGGTGTCTATCACTTTTCCCTGTACCATCACTGCATGGAATAATAGTCCTGAATTTCCAGAACACCACCAGCATTGGCACTGGGTGTACAGAAGGCTCTGGCTGCTGACAGTGAGGTGTCTGGGAGTGCTGCTGTTCATACACAGCAGTCCAAGGGCTGCACCAGTAACGGAGAGGGTAAAGCACAGTGATACATCTCAGTGTGCAGTACCTGCCAGGACAATCACAATCACTGAGACTCCAACTTAACTTCTGCTTTTCACCAGGATTCCTCCAAAAAGTTGATGTGACAGTAGAGGAATTGATCCTTCTCAATATTTTCTGTTTCCTGCTGCCCTTAGAGCATTCCCTTCGGTTGTGAGGGTGTATCTTTGCAATACAGTAAGTGACTTTCCTTACCAGAAATAACAGAGTCGTTCAAAACTTCCTCATCCTGATAAAAAACAGACTCTTCCTTGAGCTCTGAGTTCATGATCATGTTTTCTTTGTTCTCATCTGACTCTTTCACCGAGTTCCTCTTGTTTTCCGAGTCGCTGCCGTAACTCAGCGAGTTCTCCTTCTCTTTGTTGCGCTCCATGCTCGATGTTCTCGAGGGACGGACATCCACTCTTTTTTTTGGAGAGCCTTTGCTTTCTCTTCCGTGGAAGCTGTGGGTGGAAGATGCACAGCCCAGTTTTTACAAAGACTGTTTCACTGCTGCAGTAGAAACTTATATGAGAGTGAGAAAAATGTCCTGTAGCTCGTGCAGGGCAGGGCAGGGAGTTCAGCATGGACCGACACAGGATGGCAATTTCAAGCTGAGAATGGCTAATGTGGATCTACTTTCCTGTCTCTGCCATTAAAATAAGATATGGAGGGGTGGTGATGAATGTTTTTCTTTGATATATGGTCACAAGATAAACTGTAGTAAATGAAAAAACCCACAACAACACGGCCTTCTAACGTAAAACATGCATGGCATGAAATATGACCATTCATGTGACATTGTATGATCATGGCAAAGGTTTAGCAGGGCCTGGAAATGATACCATGTGATATCTGTGCCCTGGGACAGCAGTTGTTAGGGAAGTGAGAAATGACACCAACTTCACTCCAAAGCTCTGGAATGGCAAAGGTTATCTCTGCCCTCCTCTGATACACAGAGGGTTTATAATGAAAGCCAGATAAAGCACCCAGTGTGCTTCCCCAAAAGCAATTCTATTAAAAATGGATCTTGTATGAGCTCCTGTGCCAGCAAAGAGACAGAAATGGCAGCATTTCTCATGTGCAGAGGGCTGGTACTTGGAGCAGGATGTGCCTTTGCTACTCTAACTTGGTATCTTGTGCGGAGATTTTCTTTTGCACTAGAGCAAGGATTATCCCATGACTCCACCTGTTTGAAAACCTACTCCACGCCCCAGCAGCCTCCCTTTAAAGGAAGAACACACTCTGAAGCAGCTGCCAAATTAAGCACTTTTAACCAGGGATGGATGTTCCAAGCAGTGGCATCACGAGGAAGGCAAACCCGAGCTGTAGGAGCAATTAAACCGCTAACGACGGGATAGGAACGCTTCCCCAAGAAAAATGATGCGGTGGGATGGGTGTCCTCATGCAGCCCTGGAGCCAGGAGGCTGTAGGTACCTGTCCTGCCGGTGTTTGGTGGCCAGAGCCCTGTGGAGTTCTTCAATGACTCTGCTGGGAGGTAAAGGCAGATGAACGGCAGCCAGGTGAGGGGAACCGGTGGGCGTTGTTACCTGGCCTCTGCCATGGGGCTCTGAGCTTTTCTGGCCAGAGGGGTGGAAGAGGGCGGCTTGTCCTGAGATTTGGGAGGAACCAACAATGACATAGTTCTTCAGGATGGTGGAAGGAGGAGATTTCATGGCTGGGTCATCCATTTCAGTTCCTGCTGTCAAAACACAAGAGGGGGAGAGGTTGTGCAATGCTTTTGGGGTTATTTTTTTGCACAAGAGTCTGCACTGAAATTGATTTGTTGTGTTGAGCAGAGAACAAATGGTGATGTTTTGCTCTTGCTGTGAGGTAACTGGCTGAGTAACTGAGTTCAAAAGGCTCTTGCTGCACCACTCCAAATCTTTAATCTAGCAAAATAGATGCCTCTCCCACTTCCCCTCTTTCTCACAGGATCAGATTCTCCTTTTTCCCAGCCCACCAACGCATTTTTGCTTGCCCACACTGTTGCTCCTAACCACCAAAGGCTTGGGCTGTGGTGGCTTTCCAATCTAGCATTTTCTCTGCTGGACTCTGGCAGGCTGTATTAAAATTTATGCCCCGTGGTTCTGAGTCTGGACAAAATGTACCAGTGTCTGTTCGCTGCTCCTCTGTGGCTGCTGCACAGCTCAGACCTCTGCCTTTCATATGCCCGTTGAGAAAATGCCAAAATCATTATAATATGAGGATAATGTTTGCATAACAAAACTTGCCAAATGACATCCAAATGAAACATGGGGTATTGAGCACTAACAAGAAAAAAGAAGGGTGGGGCAATCTATCCTCTTTTTACCCCTTGGTTCAGGTATTTCCTATGCAATATAAGCATTTTGTCTGAAATTAGAGTTGAGTTTTACATTTAGACTGATAAATACCTTTCCTAGCATTTGAGTCTGAAACACAGTGCACATTTCCCTGGCTGTAAATTTGGTAGCTTCACACCCCCAGGATAACTGAACATCTGGCCTGAAAGAGACGCTGATTCGTTTTTCTGTTCTGCAGTCCTCTTCCCCTTTTCCTCTCCCCCTATATCCCTGTCCCAAGCCTCTGGCACATGGAGTTGTTTACACCAGCAGCTCGGGCTGGGTGTAGAAAGGCAACGCGAGCTCCTCGTCCCAGAGTATTTCTTGTCCCTTGTTGCCACCTAGTGCTTCACACAGGAATTTAAACTGGCACAGCTGGCGCAGCTTTGGTACAAACGTGTTTTCTCAGGTGATTTTTCCCTTTTTTTCCACTTACTTTCGAGATAAATCCTTCAATTCATAGCAGAGAAAAACCTCTGCTCAAGCCAGGATTATCCTGAAGTAGTCCTGTGACAAGGACTTGGTTCCAGTTAGCAGGAAACTGGAGAGGGCAGGAAATGTTAACTTCAGCTATTAAATTTCTCCTCTCAGAGCCAGCATCCTGTGTAAGGGTTACCAAAAACAGGCCTTTTCTTAAGTTTGCTTAAGAAGAGCTCCTGAAGCCACAACCACAGTCTAACACCGAAAATCTGAGTGTGGCAACACTAAGCCTGGCCTCTTTCCTTGTTTGTGGGGTGAGGAGGAGAGCATCCTTCAGTGAGGAGAGCTGCATCCACAATAAAACCTCTCTTGTTCTAAGGAAGGTCTAATGTTACTTTTTTCATTTCTGGGGGTGTTTGTGCACATTTGTGTCCCTCCAGCCCAGAACCCTTAGCAGTGACTTTGTCCATGTCTATGCAGACAGGAGACAGGGTTCAAACGAGCCCAAAACTCACCTTCTGTTTAAAATCTGGGAAGTCTGAAAGCACAGGGGCGTTTCTCCAAGTGTAGAGTGCCTGATGTGCAATGTCTGAGACACCTTCCCACCCCAGAGCTCCTCCTGCTCTGATCAGGGTGGCTGCTGCAGCCAGGACACAGCCGAGCTCTGCTGAGCAAAGATGGGGTTTGGTACTCAAGGGGGGTTTGATTTTGTGCTGCTGTGGAGATGGACAGAGCACATTTATTATCAATTGCTGCCCATTGAATCCTGGCCTGAGGGGATGGACAAAACCACCTCCTGAGCCACTTTATCCTCTGCACAGGGAGAGAGGGGGGCTGTGTTTCCTCAGAGCAGGAACCATGGGTTCAGCTCAACCCTAAAGCAGGAAGAGAGAAGACTTTGTTTTGTCTTTACACCAGCTTGTTCCTGGAACAGGTCAAGGGCCAATTTCGTCCTCATTGCAGCTTCAGACAATATTGAGAATTTCCTGAGATCACACCTTGTTTGTCCTGATGACAGATGTTCAGTGAATAATCTTGCAAAGTGATGTCTTGGCACCTTGCCCTGTTCCTCTTCTCTCTGATTAATTGGTGCTTGACTTACTCCTCACTCCTCTGCTGACAGCACCCCTGGCATTGTACAGGGGGGAAAAACTAAACACAAAAGAGCTTTTCAACCTCTTCATCTTCCTTTTCTTTCATAATCGCCCTTTCTCTCTCCCCACACTTTTGTATTTCCTCTCACTCACTGACGGTATTTGTTTAATTTTAACTTAGCACTGCCTCCACATCCCCACAAAAATAAACATGTATAATCACTACTGGAAAAGGGTCTAGAGTTACTGGAGTCACTGAGAAAATTAGAAGTTGTTCTTTGTGGAAAATGTAAATGAGAGTTAAATACCAAAACTCGAAATATCTCAGCTGCTACAGGAAATACTTGGGTTAAGCAGGAAAATATCTGAACCCTAAATGTTCTGAAGTGCCTGGTGGAGGTGTAATCTCTGTAACCTGCGTGGGTCAGGTTTCCAAATACATCTGATGGCTTCTCCTCAGCTGAGCAAAGGCACGGGGGGCCTGGGCTGCCTGTTCCTGTTGCAGGGTGGAAGGGGAGGCTCGAGCCTCACCCACAGCTCAGGATGGTGAAGCAACCTGACCAGCAGCTCCCAAGGAGCACTAAAACACCAATCCAGCTCCCAACTTGAGTTATTACAGCTTTTAAGCACAGACGAAGTATGAATCGTTTCCATGGGAAACAAACACTTGTAATTTTCTTCAAAGAGCCTGAAAACCTCAATATTTTCTATAAGTCCCAATGGTCAGGTCACAGTGCCCCTGTGATGTTTTGTTTCCTGGTGACTTTGCAAGCCCTACTCATTGTGCCAGATGATGAGTGTGGATGCAAATCAGGGCTCACATAATGGCTGTCATTTAAAAGTCTAAATATCCAACAGGTCTGACATTTAGATGTCAGGACTTGATTCCAATTTGCAATAAGGCCCTTTTAACTGCTTCTGCCATATGCAGGGGCCCCGAAATTGGAACCAACTAAAATCATTCTCATTTTAGCACCCTTTCTGCAGTGCCAAAATGCTGAGAAATGTAACAACATTGGCAATACATTAGAAAATCAGGCCCAGGGGAATTGCTTTTGGAAATGTTCAATGAAGTCTGGCACAGAGGACTGCCAGGTGTATCACTCCTGTGTGTTCTGCTAACGAGACCAGATTTCATAGCTCTAGCTTAGACCTGCCCTAGAGAGCAAAGCCTTCAGGCAGAAACCTCTGCAGAACCTTTGACTTGAACCAGATTTTGGCTGCTGTCCTGCTCTCCAGTGGGAGTCCAGGTAATGAAAACATTTAAATCTTCCTTGTGTTTTATGGCATATCGATATGAGCATGGGATTCAGCAGATGTTTGCAGTGGGTTTGATTTGTTTTACGTGTGTTTAGTGCTACAGACTCACAACAAATGATCCCCTGAGAGATTCACATGAATATGTGAAGTACAAAGATCAGTGCATTGTTATCAGGCAACCAGACATGGTTATGGCTCACTCAGTGTAACTGGGCTGATTCTCAGCAGTTTGGGGCTTCAAAACAGACACGAGAAAAGGATTTGTCAGTGCTGTGGAGGTGAACAACACAAAGGATGGGAAGGTATTGAGCAGTGATGACTGACCTGTTATGCTCTTGGTGATTTTGGAGATTGCCTTAGGTGGTGGAGCTGGGAGCAATGGAGGGCTGGGAAGCTGTGCTGGGTTTCTTTCTGTCTGCTTCTGAGGGGAATCTGTGGATTCAGGTACAAGTAAGGCTTGTGGACTGTCTTCAGATGCTGGCAGGCTGGCATCTTCCAGTTCTTCCGTGGGTGCTGAAGGTTTCTTGGCTGGTGGGAAGATGAGTGAAATTAATGGAACACAAAGTTAATAATGATAGGCCAGGGGACAATGCCAGGAACATTCAGAAGAACTGAACACATGGCACACAGCTAGAAGCACTCCTTTTCCACAGTGAAAGTAGTTGTGTGAAACAGCCAAGCAGCCAGGGCAGGTGAAGAATAAAATGTACGAGGATATTGAAGAAATGTTAGTTATGATGTTCCTGAGAAAACTGCTGAGCTTCCTTTACTTCCCTAAAGCTTTTTTCCCCTGACTTATTTTTTTTTAATTATGAGAATAGCAAGGCAAAGCAACTTCTGAGAACTGCAATGCATTTTCTCAGAGCACACAGCTGTGGTGGCACAGTCACTAGGTGACTACTCCTCTGTCTAGGAACACACAGCCCAAGGGCAAAGAGTATCAAACCCATAATATTACCTAAAAACTGACTTTCCAATAGTTGATGTGTGTGTTTATTTTCCCAATATGATTTTTATCTTATTTGATACATGATTTCAACTTGCCTCCCAAGTCTCCTTTTACTGTATCTGACTCCAGAGCTGTTGAGCCTTTCCTGAGGTTAAAGTTGATAACGAGACAGAACCTGCCACAAAAAAGATTTGCTACTGGATCTGAGCAGTCAGAGTGGAACAGGGAATCAGTGAAGTACTCAAGAAAAAATTCAGTCTCCAAAGCCCTAATTTGAGATGGTGAAGCACTGCTCATTTCAGGCTTGTCTCTGCAAGGATGGTAAAAGCACTTAGCTGTGAAAGTTAGTGCAGGCTGAATCACTGAGCAGTTCATCAAATTGACCAGGCTGTGATGAGGGCACAGGGGAATAGATCTAGAAAGGCATGAAGCTGAAGCAGGACATAGGTGGAATTTCAGTGATGAAGTCCAAAATTAGCATCCTTGAATTCTGCTCAGATACAGCTGCCCTGGCAGTGCCCAGACTCACACAGAGCCTCACTGCTGGGCTTTCACTCTGCTACATGTCCTTGGCAGGTCTGGGTTTGAGAGGTTTGAGGCTGACTCTGACCCAGGTGCCCAGCCACAGCCAGGCTCCCTCCAAACTGCAGTTCCAGCCTCTCTGGGCTCAGCAGTAGCCATCAGGGTCATTTTTCCTACCCCAGCAGGCAAAGCACTCATCTAAATGGGGAGATCAGTGCTTAAATCTCTCCCAAGCACAGAATCACTGAATAGTTTGTGTTGGAAGGGACTTTTAAAGGTATTTAGTCCAACCCCATTTAGTCTAACCCCCATTTAGTCTGCTCTGAAATGAGCAGAGACATCTTCAATGAAATCAAACTGCTCAGAGTCCCATCTAGCCTGACCTTGGATGTTTCCAGGGATGAGGCATCTACCACCTCCTTGGGCAATGAGTTCCAGTGTTTTACTACCTTCATTGTAGAAAATTTATTCCTTGTATCTAGCCTGAATCTTCTTTTAGTTTACAAACAGTGCCCCTTGTCCTACAGGAACAAGTCCTATCAAAAAGTTTGTCCCCATCTTTTTTATAAAGCTCCCTTTAAGTACTGAAAGGTTGCAACATGACCTCCCTGGAGCCTTCTTTTTCTCCATCTGGATGAGCCCAACTCTCTCAGACTGCCCTCTCAGGAGAGGTGTTCCATGCCTCTGATCCCTCTGGTGGCCCTCTGGCCCTCCCAACAGCTCCGTGTCTTCCTGTGCTGAGGATCCAAAGCTGGGGTCATGCAGAGCATGAGAGAGGTCCAAACTCCTGGGCAAATCCCACTCCTTTTGGGACTCTGGATTGTCTGACCAGAGGACCTTTCCCTCCAAACCACTCTAGGGCATCACCTGAAATCTCGCTGCAGTGGCACCCACAGCTGCTGCACCACGAATCGTTTCTTGGCTCAGTTTTGTGTCTCGTTGGGAATTCAGACTCTCTGTGTTAATGAACATTCAGCAGCCTCGTGCTCAGAGTGCGTGGGGAGGCACCAAAGCACTCAGGCAGTTGGAAACAATAGCACTGGCGAGATAATGGCATTTAATTTGTTGACAAACAGATTAATGAGCATGCCTAGAAGAGGAGGACTGAGCATTTATCACTCAAAAGAGACAGGAAAGTAGAATAAATATGCATCATTAACAGGAGTTCTTGTGAAATTTGTCATGACAGGAAAGCTGCTGTATGTGATAGTTATGTGCATTATAGGAGGAAATAATTTTTTTAACTGTACTTGTAGGGAAATGCCTTGTTCCAGGCTGACATCACTCTGGTGTTTGTGCCCACTGCACAGGAGACAACATGGGTAATAGAGGAAGGGGAAAATAAAGTCACTAATGGGTTACATTACAGAAAGATCAAGAGCCCCAGTAGATGTGAGGAGCTTGAGAGGAAAATTAGTCAGATTTGAGTGCATTCCCCTGAGTGGAGCAATGCTTTCTCTGGCAGTAACTCCCCTGGGATCAGGGGGTGTGCCTGTGACAGGAAGGGCTGCTTGGCACAGGAGCAGAGGGGCAGCAGAAGGTGGATCCCAAATGCTCTCAGCCCCAGTCAGATTTTTTGGTCCTGAACTCCACCCTGCTCTGGGAGTGGTGTCAGGCAGACCTGAGTCTGGAGCACACAAACCCATGAACAGATTTCGTACTGCAGAGTGAATATTACCCTGCTGAAAACATTCCAAGTGCTCAGCACTAGGCTCCTGCTGGAGTAGGGAATTATTCATGGAGTGCCACTTGTCAAAATGCCATCTCATTACTAGGTAGAAATCCTCCCCTTGGGACTGTCCCCAAGCCCGCTGGCGAGGTTAGGTGGGAAAAGCTGCCCCCTTTGTGCCCTGGCTGTTCTTTTTCTGTGCATTAACATCAAGCCTACAAATTGTGTTTTCTCCTCTTCCCCTCCTTGGCCTTCGTCCCACAATTTCAGGATGACACAGAACACACTGGGTTTGAAGCAAATACATTCACTTTGTTTCTAGCTGGTCACTTACTCATATGAATTTCTGGAAAACACCCACTGCATTAGGCCTGGATTGAGCCCAAGGGCAAATGTTATTAAAAAGTCAACATTATCATAAACTTAGCAACACACTCTGACAATTGTGAAGAGCTTTCCCACCCAATTAATTCCTTCAGGTGCACTCACTAGAGACAGGAATGCTAGGATGTACAGACAGGAATAAATTAGCACATTAAGACCGGATCAGCAATAATTATTTTGGAAGCCAGAGGCCACCAATGGAAGAGGTAGAAAGACTCCCTACAAATCAAAGTGGAGTCTCTCAGACTAGGTAGACAGGAGAATGTGATCCCACAGGGATTTTTGTGGAACCTGGGAAAATGACACCTCAAAAAATGGAGGAAAAGAAATCTAGAAGACAGAAAGATTGTTTCAGGGAGACAGTAAAAGGAACTAGGATTAGGGAAAGAGACCCAAGAAAGTGGAAAGATTTTGAAAGCTTCAATGCACAATTTTGAACACACAGTGAGGTAATTTTAAATCACAGTATGAGTTTATGCAGAGCCATAAGGTTAAGTACATGACACCTTATTAGTGCTCTCTTTCCATGATAGTGTGTCCCCATGGTAAGAATTAGAAGTTCAGAAAGACATTTCATGAGTGATACAGAATTAAACACCCTAGAAAAGAGAAAGAAGAAAAGAAGCCTGTAATCTGGTCAAGATTTGATCTAGTTGTTGAAGAACAGGGAGATGAATGGCTTTTGCCTCAGCTAATAAGGAAAAGATTTCCATTCTGAAATTTCAGAATCAGTTCTGAGCTGCTGAAGCAGGGTGGCAGCAGGAAGGGGTGGGCTTGGGGAAAGCAGCCAGGGGCTGGGACCCCTGAGAAATCAGGGCCTGAAGGGGTGGGACAGAGAACAAAAGGCAGCCAGGGCAGATGGAGAAGATGTAAAGATTGACCAGAGGCCAGGAAGATCCATAATCACTACATGGCACTCCTCACAGACCAGGATAAAGCATTATCTCTGCAGCTTTGCCTTTCCTGGCTGTCAGGAAGTGAATGGAACCCTTGAGCTGCTGGGTTGTGCCTGGCTGCTCTAGTCCCTAGGAACTGCTGCCATGGATGAGCTCACCGGGGCAGAGCTGCATGAAAGGAGCTTGGTTTAGCTGATCTGTGCTCCTGGTATCGAACTTCACCGGTGTTTGCAGCATGCTGGGGACAGGGTGATGATATGGACAGTGTGGGCTGAGTATTGACATCGTTCTCCTGAGCCAGGACAGACAAATTCAGGCTTGGCACAGAAGTTCAAGAAATCTTTTTAAGAGAAGCTTATGTCATCTTCACAGCAGCCACTGCTGATACCAAAGGGGCACCATGCCAAGACTGGATCATCTCATAATTCAACTAATCCCATCATGCCAAGCTTTGTGTAGTTCCTCAGTTTGGTAGAAAACCACTGCTTTTAAGTACCAGTTGCTAACTCAGCCTGGAGCTCAGCTGAACAAGGTGCTTTGACCCTTTAATGCGCTGACACATTCAACTCCTCAGCACAAGTATTTTTACAACACTTTATAGTGTTTTGAAAACATTTTCTATCCAATACCTGCATCTTCTTTCAGCTCATCCAAGTGCAGCTCCTCCCCAAAGGAGGTCACATTCGTTGTGGCTGCTGCTGTGGTGTCCTGCTGCCCCTCCTCTGAGGTGAGTGCCTGGCACACGGGTGCTGGAGCCTCGCTCTGCGTCGCCCTCGTGGCATCGTCACCAGGGCAGGCTTTGCCTTCAGAATCTGAAACAACAAACCATTTCATTTAACTAAACCATGAGCAGTGAAAGCTGAGAACCCCCTGTTATCCTCTTGACAAGAGGAAGCCTCAAAGCTCCCAGTGCTCAGGGGACTGAGACTTCTCTTAGAGCAGCACCCAATCTCTGTGTTAACCACCTGAAATGCAAACCCTGTGGACACCAGCCCATCTGGATAACAAAACCCACTCAGTTTTCTCAACGAGGCACCGATTTCTGTGGGCATCCAGCAGCCTGAGCAAACGGCCACTGTGCTCTGGAAGTAGCTGCCCTGTGGGGGACGAGCAATGGGCAATCAGAGGTCTCTGGAGAAGGCAATTCTGTCCTTGCACGAGCAGAGCCCGTGGTGCAGCACGTGCCCAGGCTGGCCTGACATGTTTGGGTTGTGTCAGGCTCTGTGCACGACTCGCTGCCATCCAGCCATGCTGGAGCCTCGCTGCAGGAAAGGCTGCTCAGGTTCCCCACCCAGCTGCAGGTTTTTAGCACAGTTTTAGTTCCTCAGCTTTGAAAAGTGTGTCCTGCGTGATTGAGCTGATCAGAAATTCAAATCCCTCCTCATGCAGACCTAGAAACTGCTCCCTTTGCTTACTCTGAAAGATTTTTGTGCCAGTGATCCCTGCAGCTGTACGCGTCTTGATGACTGAAGCTTTTCTAGTATGCTCCTATTCAGGCAAGAGTCCTCAGAATACAAACTACCCTTTTACTCCCTCAGAATTTACAAGGTCTACATCACTGTTGCAAACCACAGAAAGCAATCACATCCCTCGCTGGGCAGCTCTCCATGCTGATGGACACTCCTGCTGTCCACCCTTCACCTCCCAGCTTGTATTTCTCAGCCCTGGACACTCCTTTCTGGAAGCTCCTGACAGGGCTGTGTTTTCTTGCAATGATATCACTACAAGTTCCTTGAACATTGATTTTAAAATAGCAACATTCACAGTTACCTCTTTTTGATGCTATTTGGACAATCTGCAGGGTAATTTCTTATGCTTTTGGGTGAGGGTATCAGATTTTGGCCCAGAGATGCTGCGGAAGGGATGCAGTATTTTTGCACACTGAGCTCACTCAGTCTGCCTCATAATCACGTTTAGTGAAAAGTTACTGTTCTTAAAATAGCCCTTGCAGTAGCACAGTTGCTATGATACAGGGAAGGGGAGGGGGGGAAAAAGTTCATTGCCTACATTTCAGCTCATTGTGAAGGCAGCCTGTACATAATCATCGGTGTATGAAGCACTGCCCGCGTTGTTTGACAGGCAGCCCTCACCCCGGGGCTGGAAGCACAGATAAACCTCATCAGCTCCGTGCTCACAATGGGGAGAAACACCGAGGCAGGGAGCTCCCTAAATGTGCTCAAGGTAACTCAGCTCTGCACGTTCCTCACATCCTTGGGAAAGGCAAGCAGCTGACAGCTGTGCCACAGATAAACTACAGCCAGAGACAGGGCTCCTTCAGATCCTGGCCCATGGAAGCGCAGCGAGCAATGGAGGGATGACAGGCAGAAGACATTCCTGCTGGAGGATTTCTGAGGCTCACAACAGCCATGTCCTTGGGCAGGAATGATCAGCTTGTGCTTTGATCAAAGTGCATGTGCTGCTTTGGGTGGCACAACACCGTATTTTAGAGGTGGTCTGGGGACACAACAAAGCACAGACTTTAGCTCCATGGGTAAGGAAAACACCAGTCCTCAGTATTCCAAGGTAATCAGGAGCGGGGCTGTGATTTTGCTGGGAATTAACCCCCCTGTATGGCAGACCCTGCAGTCTGTAACCTCTCAGAGAGTTAAGCTGGCTCCCCACAGCAAAGCTGCATTTCGGGAGTTTTCCAGGGGCAGGCTGGCATCTGTCCGTGCGAGCAGAGCTGGACAGGAGAGAAGGGCACAGACGCGGCCCAGGCCACGCAGCGAGCGGGCAGCCAGACTGGGGGCTGTGCGAGGAGAAAGGCGACAGAAGCTGCCAGGGTGACTCATCACCACGCAAGGACGGAGCAATTCCACCCTGGGCTGCTCCCGGAGCGCTGCAGATCCTGGGCCTGCTCTGTGGAGAGCTCAGAGCCACACCGGCCACTGCCAGGGCCACTGCCAGGCCACTGCCAGGGCCACTTCCAAACCCTGCTGACAGACTTTGTGCTAGGCCATTTCCAAACCCTGCTGACAGACTTTATGCTAGGCCATTTCCAAACCCTGCTGACAGACTTTGTGCTAGGCCATTTCCAAACCCTGCTGACAGACCTTGTGCTAGGCCGCTTCCAAACCCTGCTGACAGACCTTGTGCTATGGGTCTGAGTGGCACCTACTGCAAACGCAGGAGGCTTCTCAGGCTTGCAGCATCATCCCAGTTGGGCTATTTATGAAAGCGAGCAGGAATCAGCTCCCTGGAAGTGGAGTAGAGCCTGATGGAATAGAGGGATTTGAGGATTTACTCTGTAGTGTTTTAGCACAGTGTTGCTGCTTTGACAATGGCAACTCACTGCATAAACGGGACTTAGCCTTGAAACTGCTGCCACTTCAGCTCAGTCCAAGTAGGGCACTAGTCATTTACTGAGAATTATTTGGGTCAATTTTTTATTCCAGTTAATAAGCTGCTTCTACTAATATAATAAAATAACCCTGGAGATTCACAACACGCTGTAAAGAAAAATAACATCCAGGCAGCTGCAATGTCCTTCAGCTGACTGTGATCCACCCTTCCCTTTCTGGGCACAGGGAGGCACTGGAAATTTGTGTGATGTTCATAGGAGCTCCAGGCAACTTTCCTGCAGACAGGTAAGCAATCTGTCTGCAGCTCTCCAGTTAAAAGCACAGCTTGTCCTCACACCTCTCTGGACTATATTTATTTAAACTGTTTTAATTTTGTTAAAATGATCTTGCTGCTTGGCATCGCCTTCTCCTCCCAAGCCATTTTTTATGCATGCAAGAGGTTTATTGATTGTTCATTATCACCTCTTAATGTGCTCTACAGAAGTTTTATTTTACTGTTCTTTTGCAGAGCTGTACATATGCATGTCTTCAGACTCATGGATTATAGGGAACTTTCCTGCTCCTAGCAGAGATGGTGTCTATCCCCTAGTGCTAATATGCTAATAGGGCAACTAATTATCTAGAATTATGAGAGACACAAAGACCTCAATGGACAGGAACTAAAAATGAGCTTTCTAAGAATTTCCATTTTAGAATAAGCTGATGGTTTGATAAATTATTTAACATGAAACATAAATTCAACAAAATAGTATTAAAATTGCTTTACTGCCATGGAAAAAAAATCCTGTTTAAAATGCTTTCTTTCTGATTCTTCAGTTGCTTAGTTTCACTCCAGCATGGCATCACTGAGCATTGTCCCACGGGTTATTTATAGGCATGGCATTTGTTTCATACAAAAGAAACTCAATTACTACTTTCAAAGAACATCACTTCTATCTGTGAGATTAATCAAACTCAAAAGGCCAGTCCTCCTTCATGACAGTACTTTCTGCTATAATGTCTTCAAAGCAAAGATGGATTTGTGGGGTTTATCTCTGTTTAGGTGGAAATGGCAATTGGGATGTTGTCCATACCACTGGGAGCTCAGTTAATCTCACAGAACAGTCACCCAGATCTGTGTCTCCCTTGAGCATCTTTCAGGGCTTTGGAGCACAAGAACCACGTCCTTTTTGAGTGTTTTCTGACACTTCATCATCTTTCCTTCCATGACTTCTGGTTTGTACTCAGGAAAGCTTTAAAATGACTCCACTAAATGCTTCACTTTTCCATGGGAATGACAAGCAGCCGCACTGGTAACATGTTACATCACAAACTTGGTTTACTGGAAAAACAGCTGAAAACATCAGATTAGGATCATTTGATGGGATTTGGATCCATAGGGTTGTTCATGTTGAAGTTTATATTTATCCAGCTTGAGCTGGATTTCTTGGCAGGAAGATTTAGCTGGGTTTAGAGCAATTACATAAAACATATGTATGTTCAGGCTGCACCACGTGTAAACCAAGGGAAGATGGAGCTGCATTCAAGATGGTAAAGCATCAAACACTAAACCACATGGACTGATTGCAGCAGGGAGGAGCTTGAAGGATGAAAAACCTTAATTCAAACTCTGAGATTTTTCTCTCTGTTTGGATTGAAGGTTTTCCTTTTTATTTGTTTGCTTGTTAGGTTTCTGCTTTTGCAAATATGTGTTTCCTACTGTCCTGAAAGAGCCTCTGATAAAAGAAGTTGAGCATTTTTACTTGCCTTGTTCCATCATCTCCAGAAGGCCTTTCTTAATGAGTTCATCCCGCCCTTGCCGTGCTGTCATCTTCTTCTCCAGCACTGCACAAAGTGGCACAACACAGCACCAGTTACCAACAGAGCAGTCATTTAATGGGGTGAGAAAGATGCCACATGGTAATGCCCTCTAGTCTCAGCTCTTGTGTACTTGGAAAGAACTGCAAGGTCTTTGTTTTGGGGAGCATGGATTGGTCAGCTCTTTGTGCCTCTTCCTTTGTTAAAATCACCACGTTTATGATGTGAGGTGCTGCCAGATCACACTGAGTGCAGAGTCACGGGGATATTGGAGCCTTCCTGCTGTTTAATGTGGCACCTTGGAGCTGCTTTGGGCAGTGTCCTTCACTGGGACACTCCCACAGGGTACAGGAGCAAGTGGAGAGAACTGCAGCATCTCATCTTAAGAAAATGCGAGTTTGTCTCCTTGCTGATCTCCTGGGACATCCCTGGAGACCATGGAGAGCGTGCTGTGCTGAGTGCTGGGCTCCTTCCCCGCAGACACAGCTGCTTGAGGGAAAGCATTTCACATGCTGCAGCTCCCTCCTGTCACTTTTCATAACGTTACTGTGACCTACATAAACTTCACCCCAAATAAAAGGGGTGACAATACTTGGGGCCATAAATGCAGCCTGTATGGAGAAGGGACAGCCCGTGGAAAGCAGTCTGGGGGCAAGGCTTGTGCTTCACTCTCATATTTTGACCTCTTCTCCTAAATGTATTATATTGCATTATATAGGAAGTCAGTCTATATGGGCCCCTCCTGGCCTTAAACATCATTAATCTGCTGGAACCTCTGAATTGGGTTTGGCTCAGGTCACCTTCAACGTGTCCCATGTGAGCTCTGCTGTGCAGCACCCCTCTCCAGCTCTCAGCCTACCTGCAGATGTCTGCTTTAGCTTCTCGTTTTTCTTTTTCCTCCACTTCCATGGTTTGAAGATCCTGCCCAGTGTTGCCAGTTTGCTGTTCCTCCTCACTGGTGGAGTTCGAATCCCTGAGACCAGGTAGTCAGAACGCACTGCAGGGGACTGCTCCATCTCATCTGAGAGGGGAAGAGAGAAAAAAATTGTTGGACAAAACCCTTCCAGAGTGACTTGCAAAGAGCAGGGAAAGGTGTTCAGCAAGGCATTGGTGTCACTGTCCCCCCAAGGGCTGTAGGGAGCTGTCACAGCCTCCTGAAACCTGGAGAGCTGAGAGCTCCCCGTGGCTTTAACCAGAGCAGTGAAGTTGAACCCATCTGTAAATCAGGCTCACGTGGCCTCCAGTTAATCACATAAATGCAATGTTCCTTTAGAGAAATGCAGACCTTTATGAAAAGCTGAGGGGAAGTGTGAGAGAGCTCAGATCCCTTCGGAATCCCCAGCTTCCAGTTCTGCTCCTGGGTCACAGGATATTGCTGCCTTTTAAATGAACTCTGCACATGAGCCAACACAGAACACGCTGACTTTTGGGAGCTCACGCAAATCTTATATAAAACAAGAGTTTGATATGTACTCTGTAAGTAAAATCTTAGAACTATTGTGAAAATTTATTCCTTGAGGAAGCTAAGTGGAAAATTCTTTCCCTTTTGTCCAGCCAAGCCACAGGAATTCAGAGATAATGCTTCATCTGGAAAATCAATTGAGGTATTTTTAATGATTTTCCTTGAAAATGCACCCTAAGTTTTGCTAATAGACAAGTGTTGCATAAAACAATGCCCACTGAGTATTCACAGTTGTGTGCCAGCCAGTGCCATGGAGGACAGTGGAACAGTCCCTAAATGGGGTTATTGATGTCTTTACTGAGATCTTTATTAGACCACCAATACAGTAATTGTTAAAAGAAGCTGCCATCAGATCTGTTACAGAAATAAAAACTGAACAACAATTTGTATTTTTTTCCCAAGATGATACCAGTTATGATTTAAATCAGCAACATGAAGCTATGAACATACATACATTTCCAAGTAATTTTTCTCTGGAACAACACAATTTATCATAAATTGCTTTATGACTGCAAGATCATACATATCCAGCATCTTCTAGGCTTTGTTTTTAAGTTAACAGGGTGAAAATGCCTAAATCACAGCGTGGAGGTGGGGATTTCCAAGTAAACAGGAAGCAGTTTTTGGAAGATTATTAAACACAGCAGGGGAATGAACACATTCCTCCTCTTCCATTTAATTTTGAAAATACTGGTAATAGAGATGAATCATTCAGTGGAGACAAACTAAAAACTTGGCTATGTGAACTATCAGAGCAGAGAAAAGCTGTAACAATTCCCCGCACACATCCTGCATGCCCAGTGAAATTCTCTTTCTTTGTCCTGAATTTAGAGCACCTTTTTTCTCATTCCACTGAGTTCATCTGGGGGTTTAATTTACAAGAGATGTAAAGTAACAACTTTTTTTTTTTGCCTTTGAAAGCATGGTGCCTACCCAAGGTGATATTTATAATGCAGTTTGGAGGTCAGTATTAAGTTGAGAGCAGAAAACAGCAATGAGCCTTGCTCAGAAGGAAGGCAGTAGCCTACAGACCACAGCTGGAATGCCAAGATATTCTGCTCCTTTCCTAGCAGTGTACTCAAAAAGGAGGAGTACCACAGAAACAAGCTTTGAAGAATTAGGGCTGCTCTTGATTACAGCAATAGCAATGAGAATGGAAAACGGCAGAGTAGATCTCCTATTAATTTGCCATTATGATCACTTTAAAGCTGTAATAGGAGCCTGAGGAAATAGCATCTGGTCATTTCTTGTGACACCTCTTGAGTGGAAATAGAAATGTTCACGAAATTAGCTCATCTCAAAAGAGCTGTAGCTGAGACTGTGAATCAGAGCCCTGGGAGCTGCAGTGGGGTGGGACGAGCTCAGCTCAGCTGTCCCTGTTTGGTCCTTGCCTGGGAGGCTGCACTGCTGCTCCTCCCAGGCCAGGAGCTTCTCAAGCATGGAAGTGAAAATTGAACAAGAAGCTGATTTAAAGGAGTGCCCTGGCAGGTTACTGACTCTGCTGTTTCCTTCTGGATGTAGGTGCCTGCAAAGTGGGTTAGACATGCCCCACGTGTTTTGTTGGACACTGCCAGCACGAGGTCACTTTAAGTTTTTGCCAAATAGGGGATATACAAAATACCAGTAAATCATTCAAACCCAAACTTGTGCGTCTCCAGCAATGCTTATGGTCCCAGATATTCCCAGATACTCCCCTAAGAAAGAGGATGGGGAGATATCACAATGACACTGAGGTTTCCCTGCTGCCCTGTAGGAGTCAGTGCTTCTGTGCATCCCACCAGCCCTGCCAAGTGGGTTTCTTCCCTCCCTTTCTGCTCTCTTGGTCGTGGAAATGCAAGGATTTTGTGCCTTAGACTGACTGCAGATGAAGCACAGGTAGAAGTCCAATGTCAAAGGAATAGCAGATAAAACAAATGTTCCAGTGCAGGTTTTTGTGGGCTTTTTAACTTTATTAATGTTTCTCATATGGTACAAGCAGTCCTTAAGCAAATGGATTTATCACCTGGCACATTCTCACCATATGCAGTTTCTATACTGTGCACTGGGAGAGATGGACACAAATAAAAATAGATAGAGACACAGCAAGACAGATGTCCTGAAGTCATAAATAACAAGGAAATGGTCTCACTGGCAATAAGAATCACAAGAGAGCCCTTGGAGCACCTCATTTCCAGTCAGTTCATTTTCTCCTGGTTGTGGGTTGGCTGCCTGGGACATCAGAAGTTGACAGCACAAAAAGCAGTTCCCACGTACAGCACTGAATACTGGAGGAGAAGGCACTCCTAAATATCAGCCAGTTCCTGCAGCCAACACGCTGCCAAGGCTTGCCAACCCTCCAACCACTCTGTGAAACATTCAGCACATTTTTTTTAATCTGCAGTCAATATTTTAATTATGCTAACTGTTCTGTGGAATAATGTGGTTATTCCTCCCAGAGCCTGACAGCCTGGGGCCAGGCCATGCAATTACACAGGGGATGTCTGCAAAATATAAACAGCCAAGAGCCAAATCATGACTCTCCAAATCAGCAGGGGGAAGAGAGCAGCAGCTTAACTCGCTGTGTAATGTGGAAGGATGGGGGACAATCCTTATCAGGGTACAGAGAGCACCAGTTTAACCCCCAGCACAGCAAGGGCAGCCTGTGCTTGGCCCTCACTGCCCCACAAGCAGACAATCCTCAGCCCTGTGGGGCCACAGGATTTTGTTCTGGCTAAAGCTTATTGGCTGTTTATGGCAAAACCACTTTAAATTCCTTGCTGTACCCCTTTGAGGGCAAAGGCTTCTGTGCTGGAGCTCCAGCCCCAGAACAAACCCCTCACATATCACACACTTGTTACCTGCTCTGTGTGTGCCAGAGAGGTGGAAATGAGCGTGGCTGTGCCCCTGCTGATGCTGCTGGGCAAGTTCTTCTTACAGTGCTAGCTGGGGTAATTTCCAGGGCTCCTGACAGTGGTCCAGTGTGACTGGGTTAATGCCTGAGACATCCCCAGTCAGAGGAGGGGAGAGGTTCCACAGTGATGGGCACTGCTCTGCAGTGCAGCTCTGGGCTGCAGAACCAACCAGGCAACAAAGGAGAAGCAAACAAACCATAATATTCATTACATTTGGCTCCAGGGTCTGACCCCTCAGAAAGTCTGAGCATCTGCAGCTTCTGTTTACATCAGCAGCAGTTGTGGTGAAAAACACCCCCTTGCTTTCTTCTTTAAAACATTGTGGTGCCATAAATAGAGCACTTTTCCTGCAAGTCCCCTCTCTGTGGGAATTGTGCAATGATTGTGAAGGTTTCCTGCACACAGCAGCTCTCCCATTTCCACATGTCAAACCCTGCCTCCAGCCCAGCCAGCCTCCCACACAAGTGGGGCAGGTTTGCTGGGAGTTCTGTGAGTTTGTGAGCTGGATGTGTGATGGGAGAGTGCCCTGAGCTGCCCACAGCCCTCACCTGCACAGCAGCTGGGGTTGGTGCTGAGGTGATCCTGTCTGGGTGATAACAGCATTGCTGAAGTGAGCACTGAGCTCAGAGAGTTGCCTTTATCTTCTCGGGTTTTTCATGATGAGCCAGAGCCTGCAGCTGGATGCCCGGGCTGCTGATTACAGCAACTGCAGGATGCATTCCACAGGCTGAGGAATGGCAGCTGGGAACAGCAGGGATGCAGGGCTGAGTTACACTGACCTTGCCATGCAGCCAGGCTGCAGGAGACATGGGGTGTCCTCCTGTGAATGCAGCAAGAACTTTGTGGGAAGATGAAGGACGCTGAATTTTAACGTGCTGGGGATTTTGGTAACTTAAACTCACGGTTATGAAAGTTGTGCCTTGCTGAATCCTGTGTGTACATTGGGAGGAGAAGGACCACTGAAAAATCTGCAACCTGCAGGCAGTTTAAAAATAACACAGCAGACAAGAGCTGCAGGCAAATTCGTAAGGCAGGCGTGCTCTGTTTACTGATGAATTGGTTTGTAATGCAGCTCTGCATGTTTTCCCCTCTACTGTCATTGCATCTGTCTTTGCAACTCATACATCGAGCTAAAAATGGAAAGAAAGGTTCCCTTTGGTCCACTGCAGAGGGTAGAGACAGTGAGTGGAATCAAAATGACCTTTTCAGCTTTTGGGATAGAGGTGCCTTTACCACCAGTAACTTTCAGTGCTGCCTGGAATTCAGGACTGCCTCTAAAAAGGATGTGAGGGAGGATGGCACTGGGGCAGCTCAGGCTTTAAAGGGTTCCTGTCCCCTTGTGGTCAGCCCCAAACTGAGCCAGCACTTCCCTCAAGGTGCTCCTTGCTGAGGGTCCTTCTCATCCCATGAGAGGAGCCTGCAGGGCAGGGAAGGCAGGAAGGTGGTCTTGGTTTTAGAGTAAGGATTATCCTGAGCGTTGTGAAACAGAATTAGCAGCAGGAACAATCCCATTCTCCTCAGTTTAGCATCCTAAAAAAGAAAGAACTGCCCATGGTGACTGAACATGCAGGACAGGGGTACAGTGCTTGTGTCTGGGACCCTTTGAGTGCTTCTGTTGTGTTCCAGAGAAGCAGAATTCAAACTGAAGAGCTTTTTTATTGCACCAGTTAGATGTTTCCTGTGATGGAGCTCTTCCTTGTTCTAAAAATGTTTTGTCACCTGCATTTCTGCAGACATGCTCTCTTTCCTGACTCCCTTTGAAAGAGAACTGCAGCAGAATGTTCCAGTTTGAAGTTTCCATTTCAGCTTTTTGAACACAGACTATTTTGATTTTTGCAATTTTGAATGACTATTAGAAATTAGAAATGAAAATTATAAAGGAGGAAAAAAAGCTTTTTAAGAACCTGACATTTATTTAGTTTTTGAAGGATTTTGTATTTGAAGCTGTGAATGTTTCAGTATTGCTTTGGGTTGTTTTGGAAAAAACTTAGAGAGAATCCTCTGTAAAAGAGAAAACCTAGTTCTTAACAGTTTAGTTATTTAGAAAGGCAAGGTACCTGTAGTAATTACTGAATGTAATCATGAGCTGATCTGGGGTGCACAGCTGCTTATGAGACATAGATTGTTGCTCTGACACATCATATTCATTACACCAGAAAAACACTGACATAAAGTAAGGAAAATTACAGGTTTGAGGTGCAAATTCAGGCATTTACCTATCCAAATCTTAGATTTTGTATGGTCAACAGTGTAAGGAAAAAAATGGCTTGAATTCTTCTCTCTTATTGCAGCCCTTCATGCTCATGATTTCCCGCCGTGGATTTCATGTCTCTGCGAGTTTAACCTCCCAAGGAGCAGATGGAGAGTGGGCCAGGTTTATCCACACGGCATCTACGTCACTCCCTGAGGTACCTTGGGGGGAAAATCTGGCACAGTGAATTTGTGCAGGCTGCATACTCATGGAGATCCATGAAGGCAGGGTGAAAATGCAAAGATAAATAGCAGGGAAATACAGAAACAGCTCTGGGTTCAGCTTCCCCTCAGCAAAGGCTGTGCTTGGGCTCAATCACTTTTCCTTTTGCTGGGTGATATAAATCCTGATTAGGTTTTTATACTTCCCTGCATGAAAATGCAAGTTTCCTGTGGGGTCTCCAGAGTCTGAGCTTCCATTTTTACTTCAGACTCAAAGGTTTGCCATTTGTCCTTGTTCTATAATTTCCACTGCTCTTTAGTGTGTTAAATTATGATTTAACATTTTTCTCTAATTGAAGGAAATTTTGAAAGAACCCAAAACATAACTTGTGGGTGGTAGGAGGGGGCTGTGCTTGCCAGGGAAGTTTATTTCCATTTTGTCATGCTGAGCCTCCCTTCAAAGTATTTGGATTTTAAAACCAGGTTTCCCTGACATGAATGGGGAGACAGATTATGCTTATCAAAGGAAAGAGAGCAGGGAAGTGGCAACTCCAACTAAATCTCTTAGATAAAAATATGCTTTGTATGCTCGAGATTTGTGATTTCTTCCAGAAAATGTTCCTTTGGGAAGTTGACATATCACCTACCAGCATTACCACCAAGTGAGCCAAGGTGCAAAGGAATTAATCAGGAACCTTTCGTGCTTTTGGATCATTGTGTCAGGTTCCAACAGCACTTGCTGTGATTTACAATGCACGGTGTGACATTAGCAGTTCATTAACAAAACAGGTTTGTCAGTGTTTGCATAAAGGAACCCACAACACACTTTACCTGGGTAAGAAAGAGCTCGGTAGCAATAAGAAAATGAGACTGATGAAGGATGGCTGTGTAACCACCGTTAATTCAGTTACCTGAGCCTGTGCAGTGTCTGCTGTGGAGAGGGGAAAGCTGCCCTTTGCAAACCTCTCCCCCAGTGAGAGCCGGCTCAGGCAGCAGAGCAGCATCTCCCCAGATCCACAAAAAATCCATTCAAATAAAATAAAAATCCATTCAGATGGGCACTGCCTCTGCAGCGGGCCGGGAGCCAGCCTGTGCCAAGTCTGTCCCTCCTGCAGCTGCAAGGGGTTTGTGCCACGCACATCACAAACCCCCAGGGCTGGGCAGTTCCCCCAGGCTCCTGGAGAGATGCTGAGCTGCAGGACACGGGGAGCCCGGCCCAGCAAGCACAGGAGGTTTAGGGTGAGGTTTGCCATGCACTCAGAGCAGTGAAGCTGCTGCCTGCACTGCAGGACCAGCCTCTCATCACCTGCAGTTGTTTAATTAGCTGTAGCCTTGCTGCAAACCTGTTGAAAGGATGTTTTTTTATAGCATCCTCAGGGAGTCTGCAGACTGAAACACACCCTGGGCTGTCTCCAAGAGGCACCTTCAAATCCCTTCCACTGCAGTTATCCCTGGCAGCAACTGCCTTTGGAGGGCCATGGAACACCCAGGGAAGCTTACACAGGGCACCACGTTTGCCAGCAGGGACCCATGCACGGCTCTTCCTGGGATTTATGGCCCAGGACTGACCTGTTTGGAGTTTCTCCAGTTTGTGGGAGTCTGTGTCAGTCAGACATACAATCATCTCTCCCTTTACACCCATCCCAAACTTGTCTATTCGAGAATTAATCAAACCCTCATGTCCTATGCACTTTCATGCCCTTGTAACTCCATGCATAATTTCCTTCTTTGCTGGAACACATCACAGCTCTCAGTTGGTGCTCTGTCACTGTTCAGTGCTGCTGCTGCAGATGGAAACACTGCAGATGGAAAACACTTCTTTGTGCTCTGTGAAATGCAAGAGCATCTCCTTTTGTTTTGTTTTGTTTTGTTTTCTCCTTTATCACTCCTGCTCCTTCACACTCTCGCTTTCCTCACACCCATTGGCAACAAACACACATCACTCACCAGCCTCTGGTGCTCACTCCTGGCCTGCTCTACAGCACAGGACTGAGATTTGGGAGAAGGAATACTCAGACAACAAAAATCTGACATAAACCAGAACAGCTACAGGGAAAGGTAGACACAAAACAGGCACAGTGAGGGAATTCAGCTTTTGTCTAAGGTTATGCATCCAGTGTGGCTCCTTGTAAAACTGTTTTAAAGCTACCAGTGATTTATATACTTGGTTGGTATGTAAATTGTAATGAAACCCTTCTTGGGAGGTCATTTCACCTGAATGAATCGTTAAATACCTTCTAGGGATGGTTTGCTCTGCTGGATGTAACACTCTGTAAGTATGAGGCACATGGAGGAAATCCTTTAAGGGGAACATTGGTTTTAAAAATACATTTATTCCACTGTCTACTGGTACTTCTCAACAGGCAATTATACTAAATACTCAGCAGTCCTCCAAAGCAAGGTACCACAAACCCTCAGCACCTTTGAAAAGACACATCTGTGCTTAAACACAGAGCAGAGTCTGATGCTACCAAGTACCCAAGGGCGAGGGCACTTCTCACCTGTTAAATCCTGCATTAAACATCATCCTCAGCATGGAACTTCCTCAAGGCTCAGAGAAGGGTTTGAAAGCACTGATCTAACCAAGCTGCAGCATGCCTTCTAAAATTCAATTCTTCACTGGTCGAGGGCCAAGAGAAATAATTGCTTATCAAATTTACTGTAGTGATTATTACTGTTTGCCTGAACCAAGACCACAATCTAGTCCTAATGGGAATGGCAGGATCTTCAGAGCAAGAATAAACACGGAAATTACTCTAAATATATGAAGCTGTCTCCTCTGCAGCTCTTGGAATGACTCCATTCCAGGTTGTTTCCTCCTTCTTTTGTAAGAACTGGGAAAAACAAACTACTGAGTTGTAATCCTTGGCCTGTGTAAGAAACAGAAAAATAGAGAGACAATGTTCCACATGGCAACAACAAAATGAGAATTTGGCAGGAGAACAGCAATGTCTGTCCATTAACTCTCTGTGTCACCGAGCAGCCAAGCAGGGAGAACCATGGAAGTAACTGCAATTCCTCCTGCTAATGTGATTTATTGGCTGTGTCTGCATTAGCAAGACATGCAGTGTTAGAAGTGGGTCTGTGAGCAGCTGGTGCTGAGGACTCAACACCTTCTGGCTGCATTTGTTAAGCAGCAGTGGTGTGATCTTGTGACTCCAACTCGACAGCGAGCGAGCTCTTTCCTTACCAAGTGCAAAGGAAACAAGATTCTTCTTGATAATAAAAATACCAACCAAACTAAACAATCATCCTTCCACAAATAACTAAGGATGCCTGTGCTTTCTTCCCAGAGGAAGGATAAAGATCATTATTTGTCTTGCTAAACTGCAAGATTCAAAAGCCCCCAATCACACAGGCAAATTCGTATGAATTGCTGGCACCAAAAGTCACTGACGTTGATCAAGATGTTGGCTCTTAAATTTTTGGTGAAGTAAAAGTTCCCTCGTATTGCATTTTACCCCATATTAAAGCTCATCTGATATGTCCTTACACTGCATCTCCTTTTGTTAAATTCCTGTGCCCCGAGTCCAGGGCCTTCCAGGGCCTTCCCAGGGCCTTCCAGCAACACATTTTAGCATCAATGAAATTGCTTTGCATAAATTAACAATGGCAATTTCAAAATTCCTAGAATGATGCTGAGACTCTGACAGAAAAAGCAAATTTAATGCACAGATGGATGAGTTTCTTTCAGCTTCTCTTCTAAGGTTCATAGTGCACTGAATCTAGTGGAGAAAGGACTCTGCATTTAATCAGAGTTGTGCTGGTTTTATTAACTGGAGTGAGCCTTCCTGCAGTTCAGTGCAACAACTGAACTTTGTATTCATTTTTTAGTTCATAAAACATCCTTTCCATGCAAACTAGAGAATTGGTGCTAAAAACCAATCAAAAAATATATCATCACCATTTATTGAAATGGTTCCATTTGAAAGAATGGGAGAGAGATCTTTTAAAGACCATTTTAAATTCCAGTTGTTTTCAAGGAGAAAGCTTGTGGGTTGGTGAGGTTGTACTGCTTCCAACAACAGCAACAGTCACAGAAAAACCTCAGCAATGTCTGCAGGTGGTTAAAATCACCAGCAATATTAGGCAATAGTTTGGACAAGTACAATGTTTAATGACTGCAGTGGTTACACCTCAAATGGAAATACACAGAGGAAGAAACATATTCAGAGCTGGCACACAGAATGCCAGGAGCTAAAATGTACATGATAACTGCTGAGAAATGGCTTTTTTATATTTATATTTTAGAAGTCTACTGGTAAAAGTTCCCCCCAGCTCCCTTTAAGTGCTGGCAGGTTCCCCTAAGTGTCACCACGTGGTTGATGCATCAGGCGTTGTCCTGCTCCTCCTGGGGATCAAACCAGAGAGGATGGAGCAACCCTGAGTTGCACAAGATTTTCCTACTCAAAATTTTCCCGTGGTTTTGTCAGGAAAATTCAGTGTTTGGGGCCAGCAGGGTGGATTTGGAGTATCTTTGGCGTCCCTGGGCTAACAAACCCTCTCTGCACCGAGTCCCACGTACAGACACTGCTGGTCAAAGTCCTGCCGTGCACATTTTGTCTGAACAGGTAAGACCACTCCAGTTCTATGCTTACAGACTAAAATTTATAATGTAATGGTGTAAAAAGAAAGAAAATGTGGAGAATCTGTAATTTTGAGAAGTGTCCAGGGAGCACAGGATTGCACTTCTGTTCTGCTGGTCAGGGCTTATGTGAAAGAACAAAATGTAACAACCATTTCCCAAACTGAAGCATGGCAGGAGGCTCTCTCCTTGTACAGACAAATTTTGTTAATTTTACTGGCCACAAGTTTTAAATTCACATTTTTTTAAACCAACAATCCCAGACAGTTCCTTTGTCTCCAGCTCTTGATTTTCATTCAGGACATGTTTTTGAGACAGAAACCTCTAATGAGTGTTTTTCTAACATTTGCCTTTCATCAGCAAGAATATTTGACTTTCTTTTCTTGTTTTCTTCTCTTATTTTCTTAATTCTTAATTTATTACTTTTTACACAAAAAGGATAACCAGATCTGTGACAAAACTATTTTATAACTACCACAGAATATGAACTGAATTTCGGTTCCAATGCATGAGGTTTTTATTAAACAAGTAAATAATAGTCTTGTTCATTTCAACCATATCCTGGGCCTGTTTTTTATGTCTCACAAAGCCCAAACAGCTTGGAAGGAAAACCAGCATGGAATATTTTTACCCTGTCTGACCTAAATTTATGTATGTTTTAGTTCTTCCAAGAGAAAGAGAAGTGGAATAACTACTCCCTCTTCTCAGTTTCTTTTCAGCACTCATATTTTAACTGTGTTCTCAGCTGCCTGCATGAGTCATGGAGAGCTGGAAACAAGAACCCCCCACAATATTGTAATAACTGCTTCCTCTGGAGGGAGCCTCTGTGTGTTTTGGGGGATACCACTAAAAAGCCACAAAAATCTTTTGAAAGCTTCCATGTGCTAAAAAATCTCCACGGGAACTAATAGAGGAAGTGACAATATCTTAGCTGCAAAAAGAGATTATTTATGAGTGTAATAACAAGAAAGATGCCTGAGGATTTCCATATCACTGCCTTGAAATTCATGTAATTGTTCTTCAGCATTTGCAGAGATTTCAGACTGCTGTTGGCTTTGTGGATTGTTTCGTGTAATGATAGCATTGAATTTCACTGGTCTAGGCATGATTTGGATTTGGTCCTGTGATGTTCCAAGAAACTCTGAAATCCACAGGCTTTTATAGGAACTGGGAGGGTGCTCAGTGCTTGCCACACTGATCCACACCATTCCAAGATAATAAGTTCATCCAATGCCTGTCCCTTCCTATACACTGCAAGTTACATCCAAATTAAATCTGTTCGAAACTGCCTAGGAAATATTTACTAACAATGGGGGAAGCTCATGGAAAAAAACCATCCTTCATTCTGAAATGCCATAATTTATTGAGAACAAGCCAGACCCCTCTTCCTTTGGTTCATGTCTGGACTGAGCAGGGCACAGCAAACCAGGGCAAGGAGCTTGTGCAGTGAGAGGAAATAGAAAGAAAGGTCAACTTAATCATAAACCAAATTCACTGGTGGGTCAAATGGATTCAAAGGGAAAACACACAACAGTAAAAAGATGCTGTGAAACATTAACAGAGGCTCTTGGTATCAAACGTGCCCATCAGCTCTATGGCATTTATAGTCTGTATCATTATGCCTCAGAGTACCCTGGCTCAGTCCTGTTGGATGGAGCTTATCTGCCTCTAACACAGAGCTTCAGTCCTGAATTCCTGCACATGAGGTCACACAAGGAGTTGGTCACACTGAAATCACATCTCCCTGGCCGAGACCCTTCCCCTTCTCTATTCACATTCTGCTCTCACCCCCCTGATTTTGCTGTCCTTTCACCTCTGTACAGGTCTGACTGCTCACCCTGCAGCCTCCCCTCCCTGCTCAGTGCAGTTTGCTGAGCCTCTGCACAGGAGCTGCCTGACTTTAATCAAGACTATGCAGGAAAAGCCTTTCCTTTTTCTCCAAGAAAGCTTTTAGACATTACAAATATTCAGGGTTCGTTTACAACTTTGGGTAATGAAGCAGAGCTAAAAATACCATATGTTCCTTTGACATTGCCCATTCATTGCTATAAATGACTGGAATTTCTGTGACTGCAGAACAAAACATGTTTTATGTTTTTGTGTTTAAGTGACGCTGTGTAAAAAGCTCTTTGCCACTTGGAATATCCCAGTGTTTTACATAAGAGAATAACAAAGTTTATTTGGAAAAGGCAGCGAGGCCTGCAGCTCGTTTTCCTCTCATTTTCTTAAATGAATGAGCAGAGATCTGAGAATGTGCGATCACAGGAGTGGAACTGGCTCAATTTTCTCAGTTATGGGAAAATACAGTGAGGAATTTATTGAGCCTGCCCCCCAGAACATCACCTCTGATTGGCAATTCAGTGCACTGGATAAGCAGAAGTCTTTTCAATCGGCTTCCAGCCTCCTCTGCAATCTGTGTAAATCTATTCCAACAACAGAATGAGATTATCAAAGCCTGAGAGAGAACTGACACACAGGGCCAGATTGTTTGAAGATGTTTATTTTAAGTCATTTCACATAATCTTATTCACTATATTTGTTTTTTTGAACTCAGAGAAAGAGAATTTTTTTCCCCTAGTAATTAGAACTCTGAAGGAGGACACTTGCCCGCACAATAAAAGAACTTATAATATTTTAGAAAGTATTAAAAAAAAAACCCTATAAAAACCCTCAACTAATTTCTTCCTTTCAAGTGCTGAAATGATCTAATGCTATTAATAGAAGATTCTTTCTCTGTGGAAAATTTATTCTTCTATTTAAAGCTACTGGGGAAAAGCTTGAAAGAACAAAAAATTATGATTCTGACATCTGGCTATCAGTATAGCCTTGGGATGATGAGTTCAGATAGTGCCTTTAAAATGCACACATTTATTTGGAAATAAGGCAGGATGATAGAAAAGGCATCATTTCTCCACACAGTTGCATGCCATGGCTACACCCCTGCTGGAATCCCACCCAGCTTGTCCCTTAGTGCTGGGGGGAGCAAATTGGAGGATCCCAGATTGACAGCCCTGAAAACCACAGGTTTTCCTTCATGCCCAAAACCAGGCAGAGCTAATGCAGCAGCAGAACCTCCCCAGGTGCTGCTCAGCCAAGCCTGAGCCTGACCCAGATGCCCCAAGATGAGCAGAGCAGGTGCTGCTCTGTCCCCATGATCTCCCTGCAGAGGGATGAAATTGATACCAGAGCTGGGATGACATTTTGTGTGGGCAAAGCATGAGAACTCCTGTCACAACAAGTCAGCAAACAGAACACCTCCCCAGGAGTTTAAAGGGACATTTTACACTGAATATAGCTCATACCCTGCTTCCAGGCACCTGACCCATTAGGCTTTACTTCCTTGGCATGTGCTGGCACTTGGTCATTTTCTTCACATGCTGACCCTGCACCCAGGTGCCATTCTAGGGATTCACTCTGGAGTCATGAGAGTTATGTGTCTTGTGCATTCCTGCTGGGATCATGCAGAGATCCTATTCACAAAAACACCTGTGTTGCCCAAAACATGTGATTCACAATAAACACAGTAAAACCTGGACAGAAGGCTTAAAGCTGAAAATCAAATACTTCTTTGGAGTTTGTTCTTGGTTTAATAAGGAAATGCAGGCAAAATACTTGTAAAGTGAACACTGTGCTAGAGATCTCTGAGTAACCCAAACCCAGGTCTATCCCTGCAGCATTTGCATTGCTATGAGCCTAAAATGGAGAGCTCAGCAGCATTCCCCATTAGCAGGGTGCTGGATGGGAGGAATTACGTATTTCCATGATGTATGCATGGCATGGAATTAGATACAGCAGCTCAGACCCCCTAACACAACTTTTCTTCCACAAGATGTATCTTCTTCCCTTAGAAGACACAGACATGCCAAGCAAGTCTTGGTTTACAGACTCTTGGGCTGGTATCCAATAAATTGAGTTTTAGGGCATTCAGTAACAGATCACAATGACCACCATCCCAATGGTACAAAGTGCAGATCCAGTAGAAATTCATTCTGCCCTCTCAAATTGTTTAAAATACATTGATTAGTCCGCACATTTTGGCTCCATTTTGCTGGATCAGGTATCATTTCTCTGCACCACTCGCACTTTATGCCATATCAAGAACTGCCTGTCATCCCCCACTTGGCATCAATCTGGCATAAAAGCACAGAGCTGGCATAAAGTGGATCACAGCTCTGGCTGATTTGACAGAAATATGGTCATTTGCCCGTGCCTGCTCTGCAGGAAACCCGTCCTGCTGCTGGAAGCCCTCGTGCACAGCTCTGGTGTCAGCATCAGCCCCTGGTACGGCGGCAGAGCCCGGCGGTGCCAGAAGGTGATGGGAAACCAATGGAACATCTCTGCCTGTGCCCCAGCCCTGAGCTCAGGGTGCCAAAAACGAGACATCACATGGTGGCTCCAGCCCTGTGCACATCCTTCTGCTCAGTGACCTCAACTCTCAGCAGCAGCTCCTGCCACGAGGACAGCAAGGAGAGGATTTTCGCAGGGCGTGAGCCTGTGCTGTGTAGCTGCAGCCAGCAAGGGGGTGCAGAACAGCTCTGCTTTCAGAGCAGAACAGATGCCCTTCCCTCATGTTTGCTCTTCTTGGGTTTTGGCTTTGGGCTTTTGGCTTATGCACCACAAACTCAGCAGCTATTCTGTACTCTGTATCTATATATCATATCTATAACGTATGTAAGTGTGCACGCAGCATTATACGTTGTATTACATAACTACACGTTGAAAACCTAAAAAAAACCATCAAGGAGTCTGCTGATAACACGGATTTGATTATAAAATAGCTGCTTCTTGTCGAGGTCAGAGCGAGAGAGGGTTTGGGAGCTTGATTTTAGGGTGGCACAGTCAGCACCAGAGACCTTGTAAACCCAACCCAGCTCCCCAGCAGAACCCAGTGCTCAGCCAGGCTGTTCCCAAGTCCTCCTCAATAATGCATCTCATTCATCCAAGGAGCATGCATGATGACTTTCACATAAAACAAGGTAAGGCACGAGTTAGAAGTTAGATTTTGGCATCTATTACAGGGCTGTCTTACATGTTCATATTTCTAACGCTCGAGTGCCTAAATGCACAGTGAAAGGGCTGTAAACAAGAGTTAACTGCAGGTCCCATTACAGGCTTCTTTAGGTCTCCTCATCTCTCCTGCTATTTGTTTCCTCTGATTCTTTTGTTTCCTTTTTTGTTTGTTTGTTTCCCCACCCCTGGCCCCCAGAGCTGGCAGAAGGGCAAGGGGAGAAGGGCAGTGCTGCTTTGTATTTAGGCAACGTTAAAAGTGAAACGCTTTGACATCTCCCAAGCCAAAACTGGCAAAGCCAGCTGAAAAAAACCAAATGTTCCTGTTCCAACTTTTCTTATTTGTTGAAAGTGTTCCAGGGTGGCTTCAGGATACACTGAGCCAGCCTAGAGGCAGGTTTAACTTATGTTTTGACCATTTAAGAAGGAAAACAACTCTCTTCTTCCATGATGCTCTTTGGCACTCAGCAAATAAATTTTACCATGGCAACTGTAAAGCCACTTGAGGCACACAAAATTCTTCATTAAAGTGGTCCTTGACATCTTGTTCTACAAACTGACCTGGGCACTCCACCGTCATTAAGAACAAAAACCCCACGTGAAGTAGCTGAGTATCATGTATTAGTGTCATGTTTTCCGGTTGTTACTTCAACATAACAGCTGAGTCTTACATAATCCTGGTTTGTAATTGTATACCCAAGTGCTTTACAGAGCAGGAAAGCTAAAATGTATAGTGGGACCTGAGTCAGGTTGATCCAGTGCTGGAAAGAGAAACTGCACCTCTGAATGTTGTTCCAGAACTCTGCCTTTTACCTTCTTTAGCTAAACCCTGGAGCCCAGCAAATTCTGTGTGGTCACAGGCTGAGGGAGTTCCACACAGCTGCCCTGTGATATGGAACCTTATCTTGCTCTGAACACGGTAAAATTCAGAGGTTGTGAGGTCTGAGGGTGCACAAATGGATAATGTAACTGTGTTTTTGGATCAAACCTGAATGCTGAGCAGAATGACTGCACTGACCACCACAGAAAAATATTTTCAGTGCTTGCAGTGTGCAGCTGTACACGGAGTATGTGCATATTGAGACCCAATTCGAGATATAGCTGCCACAGCTGGAGGTATGAATCATGTAATGGCTGTGGGTTTGGGCTGTTCTGATGTTTAACCACTCAGCTCCACAGGCAAAGGCAGGGATTGCCAATCCACGCCTTCCTGCAGGCTCAGTTCATCCTCCCCTCCGTGGCACCGTGCCCTCGCGTTCCGTGCAAACACGAGGGCGACTTCACAATTTCCACAACCAGACCCCGCTGCAGAAGCAGAATTCCTTGCCATGATTCTTCTCAAAATAGATTAATCTTTGTAGAAAATGAGAGCAGAGGCTAATGAGGGTTGAGGCACAGATGGGATGGCACCAGCAGCTACTTCATACAAGCACAGCAAAGCAATAGTTTCTAGCATGGCATTTCATAAAACCAAGCCCTAGCAGGATGCACAGCTACAGGGGACTTCAGTTTGAAGTCAGATCTGACTGGCTCTCTTCAGTGAAATGTGACACCTGTGTCGCTCTCGGACACGAAATAAGGACGCGGAGACGGAGATAGAAAACTGAAAAGGCGAGGAGAGGCCAGGAAAAGGGGCTGACCTCTGCCCTCCGTCTTTATTTATATGTTCTTAGAAACTACTATAGATTGGAGGATAAAATGCTCCTCCTCTGAATATCATTGGTCAAAACTTATGTCTATCACATAACTAAAGGAATGCAAACATCAAGGACAATAACCAAAACATGAAGACAGTTAAGTAAACATGAGAGAATAGATAGTACAGCATGGCCATGTTTACAGAGAGTGCATGAGAAACTATTCACAAAACTGAAAAACACTGCAGAACTGCAAACTGCAGGGCGACACACCTGGTCTCCTTATCTCACCTTATCAATTTAATCACACTTTTAATGAGCAGAAATACAAAAAGTAAACAGTTCCCTCCTCTTCTTACAATACTCATTTTCTTCCTATGCTGTTTACTTTGAATAACTGGAGTTCCTTTTTAGACCCCTGTTCAATATTTCATTTGAAGAATTTCACAAGCATCTTTGAAATGCTATTTTGAATCTTCAGCAATGTTCAATGCAAATTTCCTGGGATTTTCTCCCCTTCTCAAACTGGGCTCTGTCTTTCAGAGGGGGGGAAGAGCTGTTTCATGGTTTGCTTATGAATCCAGCTCCATTCCCTACTGAGAGAGAAGTGGGAACTCTGTACACCAGGATACAGATGAACTGGGGGTAATTTCTGGATTAGCCCCCCATCAATAAATGGTCCATAAAAATCTAAATGTTATTCAGGGGGGTGTTGCTTTCTATTATGAATTCTGAATAAGGAATCATGAACTACTCCAAAAAACCAAGCAGCCCAGTGGGATAAGCACCAAATAGTGTTTCAGCAGTTTTGGAATGACAGGTATATTTGTGTCTTGATACATGTGCAAATAACAGTAACTGGCATTGATAACGGTATTTGGGAAGTTGCTGTGCAATTTTATGCTCAGAAGAAAATAATCTGATGTGTCATTTGGCATAAATTGCCTCCTCTGGATTTGCAGATCATTGCAGTTGCTGTCCCATTTTAATTGGGTTCCACTGTGCTAATTTCTCTGGATTATTGCATTTACCACCTTCCAGATGATTGTTATATCCTATATCCTACTGAAAAGGAATTATCAACTATCTTTCATCTTCCACAGGCAAATAAGAAAAATTGGGGAAAGTCCTCATTCTCTCAGAAGGGAGGTGAGAGGGTGCTGCTGTTTTTCTCTGCTTTGGGCAGGGTTTTTAGCTGGCTCCCAGGGGCAGTGCAGGTGTAACAGGACAGGGGAAGTCTCCATGGGGCACTGTGCTTGGGCCATAGAGCAGGGCCAGTTTTATTCCTCTGGCACTGAAAACAAGGGAGAAAACTTTAGGCCTGCAGACACAGGGAGAGAAACAGTCCTTTGGTTTTATTACCATTGCTAGGTGTGTGAATTACAACATCCCCTTGAAAATTGCAGCTATCCCCCTTTTTTTTTGTTTTACAGTGGGAGAGGGGCAAGGGAATGGGATGGATCTCCTTGCAAACCCCTCTGGTTTTTGAACCAGTAGAGTGCATGTGGATCAAATTTTCAAGGCTTACTCCCCAAAAGTGAAAATCAGAAATTTGCATTCTGGAAGTTTCTGATACTTGGATATATTTTGCATCTCCCCAAGTGCTGCCTAGGCAGGGGTGCCTGGTGATCCTGTCTGGATAACCCTACAAGAGACTGAGATCTAATTTTGGCAAAAAATATACTGCTGCAAAAATAACATTAGGGTCTGAGAGCTCAGTTTTCCATGAGTGACAGAACTTATTTCTTCTTGAAGAACATGAATAGATTTTGCAGATAGACAATAGAAATTAATTAAATTTTCTGGCCCACATGGTTATTCAGCAGAGCTTGGTAAAGTGAGTCATAAGGGCTCAACAGCCCATGGTTTAATTTAAGTTACATGACTTCTAAGAAAATCTTGAGATTTTTGGGGTGGGAGATGAACTTTCTGCCGAAAGATTTAAAGAACAAGGAAGGACCAGGGAATAAATCTGAAGGAATTTGGTGCACAAAGCTGGAGAAAGTTGGCACAAGCAGCCTCAGTGGAAGACAGGATGGAGACACCCATCCTTCATGTGCAATAATCCTGACCTTTGCTTTAGTTTTAAAGTAATACTTGGTACTCAAATTATATAAAATAGATTAACCAGGAGCAGAGGATGAGAGAGGGCTGGCTGCATTAAACATTACAAAAACTGTCAGATTAGTCACATGTGGCATTTTCCTCTTCAACCACTGCACAAGAGGTGAAGTCAGGCATTTTCTGTACAATTAACAAATCATGGGATATTCAAACAAATCAGTGCTTTCATCACCTTCTGCCATTTCATCACATTACTTCTGAAACTGATTTTATATTGTGGGCCTGTATATCCCCTGAAATACATTCCTCTGCATATGTGGAGCATGAAAAATTAATCCATTAACAGGTATTCTTTAACTAGGTCTCGAGAGTGCTGTGAGCCTGAATTATGCTGCATTTTCCAGCATCTTTTTAATTTTGCATGTTCTAGATAAAAAAACAGTTTCCTTTAAAAATCGTTGCTCTCTTCTCTGTAATGGTGACAGGAGGGGAAGAGGATATTGAAAAGTTCCTCATCTGCATAAATAAATTAAAGTCCCCACTTCAGAGAAGCCAAGAGGAATGAAGCTCCATTAAATGTTTTAAGAGGAAACTGGAGGCAGAGATGACCAAAATGAAACTCCCCAGTCTAAATATATTAGCAAGTCTCTCCACACTTGGATTTTTAAATGTCACATAATCTATTAGAACTGAAACATCTTTGAAGGTAGCACAGTTAGAGCAGGGATTGTGGTACCACATATTTAAATAATGGGGTATCACATTTGCAGCTTTTAAACCTGTATTTGCAGGTTAAAATTCAGCTTTCTGTTCATTTCTGCCAGCCTTGTATTTCTGTCTGTCCCCAGGCTCCTCCTCTCTTTGTCATCCCTTTCTCTGCTGCCTGATGATGCCTCCTTTTGCAGGATTTCAAAGATTTGCAAAAATTTCACGGCAGTAATCCTGTCATGCAGCCAGGGATGTGTGTACACTATTTATAAACTGATACACTCCCACTTGCTGCACAACAGCAAATTCATCGTTAATTAGACATTTTATCAGAGAGCTTCTCACACAGACAGCGTTGTCAGCTCAGGATTCAACCCCAAGTTTTATGGTATTTATACTTCAGTGTGTTTTTTTGTCAGGCAGATATCCATAAATTGGACACTATTTACATTTCTAGTGTCATTTTTCATGAAGACTGTCTGTGCATGGGCCAAGACATCCCAAACCTGGAAGATCTGTTGATTTTTTTCTTCGTACAGTCCTACCACTGAGTTGCCTGGTGGCCTTGAGCAACCTTTTCCTTCCCTCTGGGCTTCATTCATCCTCCTTGAGTAAAAGGGATACAAGGAATTTAATTTACTCTGAAAGGTATGATTACCAATCTAGATGTCCACTGGAGTCTCGGGATAAGGGATGGATGTGTGTTGAACAGAGAGGACATTCCTGGCAGGTCCTCTGGCAGGAGGCTCCTTCCCTGTGACAGGAGCACCATTTCAGTGCCAGGGGGAGGGGGAGATGAGGAATATGCCCAGAGTTTCTCAGGTGATCCTGCTCCATTCCTCCTGGCAAACGTTAATCTTTGAAAACCAACCTTTTCCCTATGCTGTCTCCTTAATTTTTCCACTGCCATGCATCGTATTTTATGACAGTTTTATCTTGAGTTATGGGCACATTTTTCACCTGGGTTTCAAACACAGGATGTTTTTATCAACTTTTATCTCGTAGGCATCTTGCTTTTCGGACTGTTTATTTTAGGGTTTTCTTTTTATCCTCATCACCTCATTTTCACAAGGTCCCTTTTCTAGAAATCAAGCACCTGGATGCACTGGGCCTCCTGTCCCCCCCAAAATAGAACTGGATTTTGGCTCTTACTCCTTCAACCCTTTTGAACTGAGCCCTGAGCACCACTCCAGATGAAATTCAGAATTCATTTCTTGTGGGTCCAAAAACTGCTGTTTGACAAATTGTTTACTGGATCCAGAGTTATTTATCTCTTGTCCTGAACTGAGAGTGATCCAGACTTTATGAGGGGAATCTTCTTCTTAGTACTACTCTGAAATTTACAGCTTTTCCTTATAATCTTTTTTTCCATTGAAAATTCCAAAGTCCCATTTAAGTCTCTTTTATTCACTTGACACAGTTTTTTTCACCGAGATGGTTTTGCAAATATTAACAACCTCTGTAAACAAGACCAAACCACACAGGGGAAACTCCTCCTTAACCTGGTCCCTGAAGAGCCATTTGGAACAAATGGCTTTGCATAATACAGCTTTTTCTAATTAGCATCCCTGGCAATAAGCCACTTGGGTGTATTTGATATGCTTTTATCTTAAGATTAAATTTACATTTGCTGCTAGGTAGCTCTGACATCTTCATTCTTGTTTTAGATCTCTGTCATAACATGGTGATTGTGATCACTACTCACAGCAAACCAGCCCCTGTTTGTAAATGGCTCAGGTTCATCTGCAGTGAGGGGCTCCACAGTCCTGCCAAGCAAGAATTTTGGGGGTTTTTTTTTGCAACTTGGCTCTTAGAATTCAAAAAATATTGCTGTAAAAGCTGCAGGGCAGGTTTAGGGTATTTCTGGAGCCATATAACAAGTCCAAGAAATAAGATGGAAAAACAACCAAGGAAATAATTGATAAATAAGAATGTTTTTCGGAACAGACTGCAATTTAAGTATTATAAAGGAGGTTAGTCCAGCTTTACAGACAGACTACAGCACAGATTTTAATGAATTTTCCAAAGTTTTGAAGAAGTGAATAAAGAACAGATCCTTTCCTTATCCAGTTTCCTAACCACTGAACTTTTTCCTACCCCAGAGAACTGAGCACTTTCAAAACATAATTTTTCAAGGGCAGATCCACTATCAGCGCTAAAAATTGTTCCAGCTCTTACAAAATCAGCTGATCTATTACTGATTTTATCAACTGAGGATCTGCCACAGGACTCTCCAGCACAGAATAAGTTAAACAATATAAATCAAAGGGGAGTGTTTTCATAAACATCAGAAATATTAACAAAATTTCTTGTGACATGAAAAAATCCATAAATTAAAAAAAATTAATGTTTAAATACATTTTGTTCTTTCAACACTTGGAAACAATGAGAAGGTTCTCAGGTCACAGTAGGAAATGTGTAAATCAGATCAGTCATTCATTTAATTTCTTTTAAGAAGTTTCCCTATTAGGTTCCCTACAGCTGCTTTAGTGAGAGTCTTTATTGTAAAGTGCCAAAAAGGATGGAAAATATCCTACCATGCAAAGTTACCTCTCCTAGACATCACTTTCTGAGATTAGAAACAGAAAAATCCAACTGCAATGCAAAGGGAAAGTGACTGCTACAAATCAAACAGGAATCCAGTTCCGTTCACCGCACGGGCCTTTGGGATTTTCATACTTTATGTGCTTAATCAGATTTCATTTGATGGCCATTCATTAAGGAAAACATTCCTATTTCCCCAGGTAAATAAATAGGTTTTTTTCTCCAATCAGCTTTGTGCTCCACTCTCACTTTACCACACGAGCCTGTTAAGAGTTCAGGGCAAAACCACAGAGCAGGAAAATACTAACGCAGGACTGGAAATCCTTTACTGTTCTCATTTGAGGTTTGTTCATCTCAAACACCACCAGGAGAGTGAGGAAAAATGCTCCAGTCACACAAGTCTGAAGCTGTACTGGGCACTTTTTACTAAGGCCATGCTGAAATAAAAACCATAATGCCACCCCATGAGGTCTGCAATAAATCAACTCCTTTTGAACCCACTAAAAACTACAGAAATGACATTCTGTTAGCTCAGGGCTGCTTTATAATTGCAAAATAGTGCCAGATTTCCAGCAGAAACAAGGGCTTGGTGGTGGACAACATGTGAGATCCATAAATTAATCAAGTATAATTTACCAACTCCTAATATCAATAATCATACAGCATTCATAGCACGCTCTTCTGGCTAACATTTAATGCTTACAGCACAGCCATTATGGATTATTATGGGATGAAGACTACCACTACTAGAAATTACACATTATAGATTCCGTCTATTGACTAACACTAAAAATCCAATGACAAAACCCATATTGTTCATTTCAAAGGAGATTAAAATATTTTTTTCTAGGCTCACTTTAAAAAGAGACACTGAAAATCTCCTCAACCCTTCAATGTGTACGATTTAACTTCTCTTTTAAAGTGTTGTCTTAATCTGGGTTATTTCAATGCTACACTTCACAACAGTGCCTCAGAAACCACTGAGTGGGCAAAACTGAGGACAAGGAGCTGAGTGCAGGATGATGGAATACAAGTGGGAAAGGAAACAAACAGCTAAAGGCAGAACAACTTCTTAATTGGCTTTGCCTTCAAAGCATGTCCTAAAACTCTGTCCCAGACTTAGAATTAGGAGAAGAAAAATTGTGCCTGGGAATGGTGAAGTGTGGGATTAGAAATGTGAAAGAGAGAAAGATCTGGAGCCAAAATTTCAAGAGATACAAAACTCAGCTGGAGAGATCTAAGGGGAATGAAAACAGTTCAGTTCAAAGCACACTGTCCTCCAGAGCCTCAAGTGGAATCCAGGATTTCAGACATTTTTTCTCTACTGGGAAATACCTGATGGGTGCTGGTAAAGGTTCCACCTTCACTCTCACCTGCTGCTTCAGGTTGTCACCCTGCAGCTCTCTGCAGGACTTCTGCTGCCTGGAGAGGTGCAGAGAGACCATTGATGCTGAATTCTGTGGCAGAAGGTCTGGGGCTGGTTTAATTGATGTTCTGAAGTCTTCACTAGAGCTCTCACATGCCTGCTGTTAGCTACAAAATCTTAAGCAATATTTGATGGTCATTCCCTGGGAAACTGTATGGTGGCTTGGCTGCAAAAGTTGTGCAGGGGTCAGGGAACTGTGGAAAAAAGAAGATGGAGAAGGCCCTGGAGAAATGGGTTCTGTCTCCCACCCCTGCCAGGGGAAAGTAAATCCTTTAAACATAGTACAGCTGACATGTAAATCTTCAGGTAGTTGAGAATGCACAACAGAATTCAGTGAGACATTATTCTCTAAGCATGTAAAGTGCTGCCTTATCCAATGGGTCTGGGAAATCCCAGTGTACACGTCTCCAGTGAGGCAGTCAAAGTTAGCATTATTAAATCTCTCTCTGATGCTCTGCACACCCCTCTAATGTGTGAGGTGGACACTCCAGCCCCACACTGCTCAGAGCTTTTGTGCAGCAGGTACTGTGGTGACAGGAGCTACATAAAAGCTTCTGAACATACGAATAACTCCTGCCCTCGCAGATTACTGGGGAAAAATGTGTGTGATGTGCACTTTAAGGCTGCATCACAATGCATATGCACGAGGAACCAAGTGAAGATTGCAGAGGCAACCATAATTCTGGCACTTCCTAAGTTTTTAGTGCCTGCCTTTAAAATCTCAATAATGTGCTTTTAACATAGCAGCTTTCTGGTATATAACATGTGATTATCTGAAACTACGTATATATTTTCACAGTATCTGGAGAACATTTTGTTTTGTGCTTTAGAAGGATCCTGAAAATAATGGTTATTTAACTAAAACATCTTTGCCTTTCTTTTCACTTCGCTTTTGTGTGGAAGCCACAGAACAGCTTTTCACATACCAGATGAATAATGTGTAGGAAGAGTGAGAGAGGAAGGGAATTGATGGCTGCTTTTTAAGTATGTGAATTTAATTTCACCAGGCACTTTATTTTAATCATAATGCAGATCCAAATTTATAGGGGGGAAAAAAAAAAGAATTTCCTGAATGTTTCTATATGTTCGTTCATATACATTACTGAAAAAGTTCTTATTCTATAAAATAATGTTTCTTTTCTGATTTCTTCAACTGTTGTTTGAAAATTAATGTACATCGATATCTAAAGTATTAAGTAGCATAAAAACATTCAAACTACAGCAAAATGCAGTCAGAGGCTTGCTGGACAACTGTTAGATTACCTGACCAGATTTAGGGGTTTCACAGACAGAAATTTTCTTGCACTGTTGGATTTTTTTTAGCAAAACTCTTTTTCTCATCAGTGCCAAGAGGAGAGAAACGAGCCATCCAACACACGCCTAAACTCAAAAGTATTATGGCACTTGCAGTGAGAAAAATTCCTTGTTTCCTGCCCCCATTCCCTCCAGCTTCTCTGCAACACAACTGCAGACATAAATCCCTCTCCCTATTGGAAAAGTGTATCTATTGATCCTGAAATAAGCACGTGTAACCGTTATGCAATTGATCTGCCAGCACCATCCCTGGTTCCCAGTTTGGGAAGAACACATTCCTGCTTATGAAATGGATGATTTTCAGAGCCCAAAGTATGAAAGAACAATCCTACTTGCTTAGGTAGAAGAGAGCCAATAGAATTTTTTTGCCTCTGTTCCTAATGATCACAGAGATAACACATTCTTGCATATTTTATCACAAGCAAAATACCCGAGGAGTCCTAATTCCTTCATGTTAAAAGCTCGCAGCGTTCCCTCAATACAGAATCTCAGAAACATTTTTAAAACATCCGAAGCTTTAATGTCCACTCACCTCAGCTAAAACTCCCAGTAAACAGATCAGTTTAAGGAAATAAGGCATCTGTAGCAGGAAGGAAGTATTTATCCATCTTTCCATTCACTTCTTTTATTCCTTGCTACTCACCTCCGAGTGCTGCTGTTGCTCGGAGCACGCAGACGGCAGCAGCTCAATCCGAGGAACAAAAAGGCTCTTTCCTTCCACCCTCTGTTACTGCTCCCCCTTGAAACTCCTTCACTTTCTCTTTTCGAGTTGCACAGGAACACAAGGATGGACCCTTTGGGCTCTCTCCAGGTCTGTGTATATTATGTAAAAGAGATGAATGCATTTCCTATTTCAACCACGGAAATCGTGTCTGCACTGACAGGCGCCGGGATCACCGACAGTGCACTGTGCGCAGCGGTGAGAGCCCACGGAGCGCCCAGAATCGGCCTCAGCTCTCTGAATGCAGAACCACATGAAAATCTGCACATCAACTTCTCTCTCTTGCAGAAGTTTCTCTTTTTCTCTCCCGCAGAAGAAGCTGGAAGTCACTGTCTAACCAGTACCTTTCACTGGAAATGCTGGAGCAGAGCTCTAGACTTGGTGTAACACCAGAAACAAACACACTGGAGATGTTTTGGCCATTAAAATGCCTCTAACCCCAGTGTAACTTTTGGTCAGCTACCACATCAAACCTGTGATTCCTTTCTCCCAAGACAATTTTGTCTTGTAGCACTGTCAGCAAACTGCTCCAGCACTGCTTGAGAAGATTCCAGCCCAAATTACAGTAGTGAAAGCCTGTTCTGGCCTCTTCCCTTGCTATTTTTTTCTAGAATATTTACATTTCATATTATTCCCCACCCAGTCTTAGCCATAGTTCCCAGAATGCAGGAAAACAGTCTTTCCTTCCTGCAATCCTAAATGCCTTCATTAGGGAGACTTAATGCTGAAGTGTTTTGGAAGGCAGATGCTCTGGATTTAAAAGAAACAGGAGAGGACTCAGCGAACAGCTGCATTGCTCTCAGCTTCCAGAGAGCCATACTTCAGAATGGTTTTCTACATTATTTTGTCAGTGGGAACCTATCATTACCATCTAAATTTAAAAACACTGGCTTTCCTGCACGAAGGCAAAGGCAGACTTAAAACCACAATGACTGTTCTGTGCAAGTATTCTGTGCCAATGATGCAGAAAATGAGATCCAAGTGAGAAACAAAGTGGTTTAGAAGGTCTTTGCTTGCAAGGTGTCTGTACAGAACTGGCCAAAACCCACCAGTACAGGAATTCTTGTACACTTTAATCACTAGTCACAGTTCTTTGTTGAAATTTCATTCCATGGATGCTTCAGCTCTTCACCAACTGCTCAAAAATACCTTGTCCTTACTAATGAGCACTATTGTATTACACATGTAGTACATTGAAATGCTGGAAATTAAACCCACAGGCCAAAGTTACAATTTTTCAGTTATACAGGAAAACATTTTTCAAGTAAACTGAGCACTGTCTGTTTCTGTAGATACTAGATCATGTAATTCCTGAAACAGTGTCCTGGCAAAAATTCCACCATACCTCCTACTAGGGAACTGCCAAAACCCAGGGAGAAAATCTAAACACATTCTTGATAAAATCTTATAAATTTAAAGTAAATCACAGTCCTTTTTTGCCCCAGGAAATAGATATTAACAGTTTTTCCCTTACTGAGTCTTCTTATGCATCATCTACAACCACCCACGTTTATTTTCCAGAATAGTTTAGTCAGTGACTAAAGGATCCACTGCAGCTCAGGTAAAATGCTTCTTCTGAAAAAAAGGGCACTAATCATGTGGCTAATATAAAATTGATTTGGTTTAATTAAGTGAACATATGTAAAACAGAGGCTTTCAGTCATAAACAGGACTTCAGTGGACAGCCCATTGTTTATTCCCTAAGGGATACTTTAGGGAACAAGTTTAATGAAGTACTGCTTCAGCAACTTATTATCATTGGGAGTCTTTTAATTAATGTCAGTGCCATAACCTAGGTCAAAAATTTTGTATAGGGAAAAGTGGAAGATAAAGTCAAACAAAGCAAAGGACAAACAACCTTGTGTCTAAAAGCCTGATTTCTTGGTTGTGTTGAAGTGATCAGTTAGTTAAAAAAAAAAATACAATGTCCATCTCTCACCATTCTGTGCACAGACATCACCCCTTCCACTTACTGAAGTTCTGGAAAAAGCTATGGCAGTCAGAGGCCTAACTTCAAGTGTAAATAAAAATATTAATCAAAATCTCTGTTAAAAATTAAAGATTCTTACAGCAAAGTTCCCAAACATGGGCTTAAATTCAAGAACTCAGTCTTTACAAGGTTAATGGGATTCATCTGTCAGGGAGATGTTTTATGCCAAACAGGCTTCTTGGAGTTTTAAACCCACATTTGCTAAGCTTCTAAATACTTGAAATTTAGGCACACAAGTTCGAAAATCTGGCAAAAGCTTCTTAAATGCAAGTGAAAAATAAACAGATCTTTCCTGGTGCTGAAGTTTCTATGAATCATCACTCTTCAGGCCCAGAGAAGGGGCTGTTACCCAGTGCAGGAGCTGTGTCACAGCCACGCAGGTGATGCTGGAGGGCTCCTGAGGCTGCAGCAACCAAGGCAAGAGGAAACTCTGGATACAGCACTCACAGAGGAATACACATATTGAGGAAGCTGCTGTTCTGTGCTGTTGCTGATGGGTAAAATTCCCCAAAAGCTTAGAAGAGTTTCACTTCAGATTTTTCAATGCCATAAATAAAACTTTTCCTCCTTAACAGACTCAATCTTCCCTTTTGCATGAGACTCAGGACTCTCATTTTCACACTTCCATCTATGAAGCACCTCTGGCTACTTACACTGCAGGAATAAATAACCTCTACAAGTCAATACAGCCCTTTTTAAAGTATCTCTTTTAGAATCTGAGCTCCACTCACACACTTTGTGTTCTCCATGGAGTGGAATTCTCCATTTCTTAGTGGAAACTAGGTTTTAGTGAAGCTTTTCTTAGCAAACATGCTCCAAGCATGTGAACTCTGTAAAGCATCCTAAAGGTCTCCTGTTAAATTCTGTGCTTGTGGCAATCGTTTTGGATATCACAGTTTACATTTCAGCTGCCAATGTATTTCTGTGTTAGAAGACATTCATTTATTTCCGAGATTCACAGCCCTTTGGATTATAACTAAAATATAAGACAGTCTTTGCTGCTAATAAATTGTGACTCCTTTCACTGAAGCTGGGCAACATTCCACCTTCCAATGCTTTATTGTGCAACTTCTTAAAAAGTCTTCCAGTAAAAAGAGATTAAATTGTCTAAGTTACCAGGTAATGGCTTGGGCAGTGACAGAGCACAAACCTGGCACACAAGGCATAGGTGGATATTGAAAATCTTGTTTCCTCATTGAGGAAGGGGTCACTGAGTGCAAATTGGGTAGGTCACCTCTTGAAAATCCAAGGTGTTTTGCTTTTGATTCCTCTTTTTCAAGGAAAAAAATTATAATGAGAAAATCTGTCTGTGTATCAGAATGCTGAGTGCTAATTTTAGAACTCTTCAAATAGAATCAGAAGACTCTCTGAGACACTGACAATGAAGAAAAATTGGCATTTGAGGAATCCTTCTTAACAGGTTTTAAATTAGGTGAAATTAGGACTACAACATTCAGTATTATTTAAGTGCTCATAAATAGTGCTTGGACTCAGTTTTGAGACTTTTTTTCTATCAGGTTTCATGAATACCTACAGCAGAGGCATACTCATAAAAATTGGAAACAGCTACTCTTGAAAGCAAAAACTTGAAGATTAGATTTAGAAATGCAGAATGAGGCATTTGTTGTGTTGTCATGAACCCAAAGAAATCTCTCTTATTTTAAAGTCTTTTTCATTTAAATACACTCAACATGCTTGGAGAACTTTATTAGTACTGCAGTAATTAACATTTGTAACCTTTGCTGATTTGGAATTAATGTTATATTTAGTAGAAAAAGAAATACCATAGATACCAATACATTCCTGGAAGTATCTTTAAAATATCCTAAGAATTATACTCAAAAGCTAGAAAATTAATATACTACTATCACTGTGTGTCTTGATCCGTCTTAATTAGGATATTTGGGGGTTTTAAATGTGGCAATAAGTTCCTTTAATTTTCTCAATAAGGCCTTTTTTCCATTTTTATTTTTATCATCTGTCACAGAAATTTGTTGTATGTGTAAGCAATTTAATGGTTCACTGAAAGGTTGTTATGCAACTGAGTTGTATAAAACCCTGTCCAAGCCCAGAAATTACTGTAAGGGGGAAACAGGGAAATGGTGAAGGGCTGAGAATTTAAATATGTTTTCTGTTGGTATTTCTGTCTTTTGTTAGTGGGTATGTAGAGCTCCTGTGAGGGCAAGAGGGAAGAGCTCACCTAAGGTTGGGATGTCAGGGATAAAAAGTGTTTCCCTGGGCAAGAGTCCGGAGCCATAACGCAGCCAGTGGGGAGTCTGTAGTGCCCTGTCTGCCCTGCCTAGGTCTGAGGGGATTATTCCAACACAGAGTTTTCCAAACAGAAGCCACTCAGTGCAATGCTGAGCTATTATTAAAATCATTAAGCCTGGATTTATCAGCGCAGGTGCTGAATGATTAAATGCATCGTTCCAACCGCACCAGGGTCAGGACTCGAGGGCTTTCTATCAACACACGTTTATAATCCTGCAAATGAGTACAGTGGATGGGAGACATCATCAGTTGGTGAGGATGTCACTGACGCAGTTTGTGAGCCCCTGTGACAGCATGTGCAGCTATTTCCAGAGCGAGGATCGGGGTGCAATTCATGCAAATGGCAGATCCTGCCAGCATTGCTCAGGTCCCTAAACCAGACATATTCCTGTTGACCACTGCTGTGACTGTCCACAGAGCAAAGCACTGCTCCGTGAGTGAGGGATGGAGAATCTGACCCCAAACTGATTCTACATCAGTACTACTCCAAAAGCAGTGGAAAACCCAACACTGGGGTTTTTGTTTCACTGACACTGATTCCACAGGAGTAAGAGCTCTTCTTAAGGTATTTGACAGAACAAAGAAATACAATCATGCTGCACCCTTGTTTCTGCAGTAACAAGATACAGCTTCACAATTCAGTTTATTTTCCAACCACAGCATCCTCTGAGAAACTAGGAACTCTTCCCTGCAAAGAACCTCTGTATTGGACTGGATGATGATCTGTGGTCCCTGCCAGCCTGAATCACTCTGTGATCCTGTGATCTGTTTATGTAACCCCTGCAAATAAAATACACGTCCACATCCATCAATTATTTACCAATATTTCTACAGATGTCCCAAATATATGTTTTTGACCTTCAGGCAGAAACACTGAAGCACAATAGAAAATTCCACTCGGCCAAAGATGGAAAAGCTAAGAAGTCTATAAATTATCAACTCTTCTAGACTGCAAGAGCAACTTTGGTAAAGCAAGAAACAGTAAACCAGGTTCATTTTGTACAAAAAATACAAAAGTGAACCAGTTGTTGATAACCAACACCACTCCTTGGGATGAATTTCTCTATTTGCAATTGAAATTCCCGGTTTGAGCTCTAAATAAATTTTTAAGGGAAGCTTTACAAACATTACCTAACATCACACACAACATGTACTTCTCTTTTCACTTGTTAAAATAAGATCTTCGTAGCTTCTAACATTTGTCACCACAGAGCATATCATTTGAAACAGGGATGACCATTTTTTCACCAGCCAACATAAAATAAAGTGAAAAGAGTGATGTCAAAAAGCAGCAGCACTCAACTGTAGTCCCTGTAGGATTTTCTCTTATCGCTTCCCACATTCTATGAGCGTTCTTCACAGTCCCTCCTGCCTTTTCACTTGAAGTTGTGATGGTCTTTCCAGAGAATATTCAGTGAGGAGGCAATTTCTGCACTGAGTAAAAGTACCTATTTTGTTTCTAGTCAGTTCTGAAAATACAGGTTTCTGTCCTTCCTATGTGGGATAAATCATGAAACAACTGAATATGAGGACAGCGTTGGTGGCACAGACCATAGCCTTAAAACTGTATTTCTATTCCTCTGGGGATTAAAACTGGATAAAATTCTCAATAAATTCATAAATTTTCATTTCATTCATAAAATTTCCATACCCATAGATCCAAATGAACACATCAAGAATTGCTGATTTTCCTGTCTAGAAATGCTTTCATGGACTGCTGGTTTGGACCTCTCTTCATCACCCTCCCTCAAAAACTGCTGTAATCATTTGAAACTGGCTCTACATTAATCAGCTAATAGGAGTAAGATATCCCAACATGTTATTTATCCTCATAAACTCACAGCTGTCTCTTGCAATGGGAGTTTCGGGGATGTGGTAATGTGGACCAGGGACGACCACGCCACTTTTCAGCACCAAGGTCAGCTCAGGACTATACACAGCCCAGAGACAAGGATTTTGATTCATTAAAAAGTCCAAACTTCCATCAAAAACACAGAGAAATCTCAACACTTGTTGAACAGCAATAGAGAAGGGGGTTTTTTAAATCTAAACCTTATATTTTATTCATTAACTGCATTCTTCATAGGCCATCCTATGTGGAATATAAGGCAAATAGATGTGAGATAAGTTTGTAACACCATTTGCTTTCAGTAATGCACAATGCAGCTGCCGTGGAAGAAAAGCCAGATGAATTGAGCACTGCACTTGCATGTACTTTCCTTTGAACTCTTTATGTACAATATATGGGCTAAATCGTGCCTTTAGGCACAGGCTTGAACAAAGATCATAAATTGCACAATCTCCAAAGACATAATATTGTAGCACAACTCCCTCGTGAATTCACGACAGGCCAGCCTCAAATGAGCTTTGTCTGAAGCATTCAACAGCATGTGAGCAACGTGCTGGACACGCTCACCAACCAGGGCAGGGCAGTGCCACCTGGAAAACCTCCTGCTCTCTCCACTTCTTGTCTGCTCCTCAGCTACATCCCCCAAAAAAGAGAGATGTGTGCCCCATGTATGGAGACTGAGACAGGCACACATTTTCAGTCCCTGCAACGGATGGATGGATGCATGGATGGATCTAGAGAATGGTTCTGTGTAGGTTTAGCTGACTTTTATTCCCTTTGAGAATGGACTTGAAACGTGGATGCATTGGGTAGATTGAGATTAATCTCTTCCTGACTTAAGCTGACCTAGATGTGTGTGAGATGCTCATTCAGAAGGCGTCTTAATATGTTTTATACATGTAAAAAGGCAAATGAGGTCCTGCTGGATTTATTATGTATCAAGCTAATGAGAGCTTTAATGTTTAGAGAAGGGATTGTCGTAGGTTCTGAACAAGTTCTTTGACAGTTTACTACTGACAACAAAGCTGGCCTGGGAGTCTGCAATTTCCACAGCTTCCAAGTGTTGTGGGTGTAGACAATTTTGGTAAATAGTTTAAAAAACCCAAACTGCAGCAAGGTTAGAAAATCTTCCCCAAGAAGCAACCTGGAATGTGTAGCAGCATCAGAGAGAACACGGCAACAGCGCACGTGGGAAATCCCAGAACAAAGAGAAGAGTCAATCACTGCATGTTTACTGAAGTGGCCAGACTGATGCATTACTGCACACACAGACATTTCAGCCCAAAAGTTGTCCTTTACATGAATCCTACAGGCTTTTTTTACGTGGAAATGCTTACAAAATCTAATCCAATTTACCTAAGTGCGTGTGCTTGGAAGTAGCTTAATTAAACCACAGTAAATTTGCATGAATACTCTCTCCTTGAATTAAAGTAATCTTAATTCAATTTAGGTTCATTTACTTTGGAACAGAATAAAGCTAAATTAAATTGAGCTCACTTTAATTCTCAACATGAGTGTCCACACAGATTTTAATAGTTAATTAATCCACTGTACTTTCATAGGTGAACCTGCATGGATTTTCATAGGCTGTGTTTATGTAAACAAGCTCTAAACACACTCTTATTTTATTTCAAGACTGTTCTATTTTCTGTTACACTCCATATGGGCTAATTTAACAGTCACTAGGAGGAGCCAAGTATTAGCAGATTGTTCTTAACCAAGACTGTATTTTCCATCACTGGACATGAAAGACAATTTTTTATATATTCTCTGAATTGCAGTCCTTAACACAGCCCTTTAGGCCTTAAAATCTACTGATGACGAACAAAAGAAGCTAGATGTGATTTCTTAGAAAAAAGTCTTTAAATTCCATGTCTAAAAGTGATATACTTAAAGATGTTCCTTTGCAAAATAGATTATAGCATAGGAATTGGATTTTCTAGATAACAGATGCACTAAAACCACAATTTGAGACAATTTTTGGACTCTGTCCCAGCACAAATCAATCATATGGATTCTGAAAATGCTAAGACAGATCTTGAAATGGTAATTAATTTGACATCACAATTTTGATGTCAAAGAAGAAACTCTGATTCATAGCTGTTAAGGCCCTAACTCAGCAATTAAAATCAATGTTTTTCTAAGTTTCACTGTTTCCAAAGTTGTTGGGTCCCCTCATTAGTTTCATTTTTTAAAGTGTTCTCCTGTTCATGGGGTGAGAAACTCTATCTTTGGCTGCAACTCCTTTCAAATCACAGCTTGCTGGGCAAGGCTCATGTTAGCTGTGATTGCAGTTGGCAGGGCACTAGATTAGCTGTTGACATCAAGCCAACATTTAATTTTGTTTTCTTGAGTCATCTGTTGCCAGTTCCCATGACAACTGCTCTTCTAGCCTTCAGATTTACTAGAGAAAACCATTAAAATGGCCAGGAGTACAGAAAGAGATTCTTTGATGTAGATGGAAGTTCAACTGTTTTCTTCAATGGAAACAGAAAGATCTTTTCAGTTATTCCTTCAGCACCACGTAACTTCTGTTCAGGAAAACACAGATGTTCTTGTATTAGAAAACCAGAGTGAACAGTAGTTTTTAACAAGAAACCTGTTTTAGCATCTTTCTACTATGGAATGAAGGTCTTTGTGTCTGAAAAATCATGTCATGCAAAGGATGTGAAAAAATATTTTTATATTCTTGAATAGTAGTAATGAAAGATGAAATTTAAGATATGGATGCTTTTGATCTTCAGCAGAGTCCCTGTATATTTCCATTTCTTGCTTCACAGATGTGTCACTTAGGTAAAAGATGTATCTCAGGAAGACATCATTACTGTGCTGAGTCAGCCCAGAGCAGAGGAAAAGGCCAATCCCAATCCTGTGGGAGCGTCTGGGATCAAAAATACCTTTGGCTAAAAATACTTCTCAGTGTGTATAAAATATGTACAACCCATAAACCCCCCTGGTTATGAAAGCATAAGAAAAAATTAAATACCATACTGAATTACAGCAGTCCTTGTAGTAGAATGTTAACACCCAGTGGTTATTTCTAAGCCCATCTCCTGTTGTCTTTCACAGGTCCTTCCAAAGTCTGAACTCCACATTCCTCTTATTTGCTGTGTTCAAAGCACTGGGAAGCACTAAGCACCCCCAAATCCCTTTGAAAGGAAAGGAAGCACAAATGTAATAGAAAAAGGTGCACAACTGGTTCAAATAGAGACAAAATCCCAGGTAGTCTCTGTATCTCTTCATTAGGTAAACCTTTGCCTCTGGTATGTGGAAAAGCAAGCAGCTGCACAACTCTGCCATCTCATGGGTATTTCCCCCTGCCCAGGAGCTTGTTCTAGCAGAGTTATTTGCAGGAGGTGTCCAATTCCCCCAGACCTGCACAGAAAGGGCAGCACATGGCAGTGCCTGCAGGCTCAGGTGAGGATCCAATACTCATGACCATGTCCTAAGAATTAATGGCCCTCTGCTAAGGCAATACCCTACAGATTTCTATGCACCCCATTTAGTTTATGTTTCATTGTACATATCTGGATGACTTTTCCAGCCTGGTTCTTCAACAGCAATTCAAGATTGCTTTCCCAAATGTGAGGATACCTAAGCCTACCCTCTTGATTAAAATGGAGAGAACAGTGTGATTACTCTGACAAAAACCTACCTTGCTTCTCTTCTCCTCCTCTGCCCAGTAGAAGCAGTTAAAACATTTTAAAGATAAAGGGGGTGTATGTGGGAGAAAGTGAAAGATAAGGAGAGAGAACACACCAGTTCCCCAGCTTGAGTTAACTCTCTCAATCCCACTGGAAGATCATCTTCCACCAGCTGGAAATCCAGCCCATCAGAGATCTCAGCAGGTTGAGTATGTTTGGTACCAGTCACACTGCATGGACTGAGTGTCCTCCCACCACAGCTGTCCCCCAGTTTGGGTACAAAGCCACCCCTGGCACTCGATTTTTGGGACTGGTGTGAATCAGTGACAAAAGGAAGCACCATGGCCAGGATGTGTGGCTGCCATCCCTCAGTGCTACACTGGAGATTGAACAGCCACATCCACTAAAGCTGGCAGTGTTTATGTAATGGTTTGGGCTTTGAATCCAGGCTCTGTGGGATTGTTTCAGGATGCACTTGGCTCGTGAATGCCATTGATGCAGACGCCCACATACATTCAAAATGCTGTGTTTCATGTTTTGCTTTTATCTTTAAATATATTTGAGTAGGTTTTTCTCTCTTCTGAAACAGCTCACATAATAGGTAGAACTAAAAATGATCTAATAGCTTCAGTGCCTTAGAGCTACTGCCATGCATGAAATTCAAACTGTGACTATAAAAAGAAGCAAGGACTTTCTCTCCAATTCCCATTTTTAGCTATTTCTGTATTTTTTGAGAAGGACAGAACTTGTTCATGTTTCAAGTCAGGATCATTTAAATAAAATGCAATCTGAAAGTTATTACAGGTCATCTGGGGAACTGGAGGCAAAAGTCTGGGGGGTTTTGACTGGTTGAGAAGGCAGTAAGCTCAGCGAGATTAGTAGTTACTAATTAAGGTGGTAGCGTGACCCAAATTTGCTTTCACAGCCCTTACTGATTCAGTCAGATGCAATGACACCTATTACAGCTGAGCAAATAGTTCCTGATGAGTAATGTATCTGCCCCTCCATACTTTCTATCTGCATATTCCCTTGATTGTGTCACAGCTTTCCTGTCACCATCACCAACTCGTACCTGCTGGATTATTTCTGCAGTGTTTGAAATGTGCATTGTCTGCGTTCAGCAGCCAAACACAAGTGGCACTGCTCAGTCCTAGTCCAGTACCTTATGGCAGCTCTCTCTGTGACTGAGTGCAACTCTTAATTAAGTTTATTTGCATGTGTGCAAAACATATGCTTGGCTGTTCAAACCTCGCTTTGCACAGATGCTGCCTAATTTTGTTAAATGGGAGAGACCACTATAATTTTTAGGAGAAATTAGCCAAATTAGAATAGATTGAACCACTTGACTGTGTTCCCAGACTAACACGACTATTTGGTACCTTGCTCGTCAGAATTTAAATATTATCTGTTTCCGAATGCTCTGAAATAAGAATTGGTGATTTTATTGAGCAGGGGTGGCTGTTCCTGGGTTTTACTTGGAGCTTCACTCCAGCTCAGGCTGACTCGGTGAGCTCTGAGCCATACGCATACTGAAACTCTCCTGCAGGGTGTACATTGAGACACTCCTGGAGACTGGTTTTAGGTTCAATCATAACCCTCATGACTTTGGACGAGCCCACTGAGGAGGCTCACTGTGGGGAACTGGTCTGTCCGCTGGAGCGTGCCTTAATTGTGTCATCAGAGCCTTGGGTCATACTGCGAAGAGGTAGACGATGTCACATCCTCTGAACATGTTCTACCCACTCAGGCATTTAATCAGAGACTGACATATTTATTATGGATAAAAGGAACAGGAGGATACCGTGAATTTCTTCAGAGCCACTTAATTGACAGTGCACTGGGTAAGGAATGACCAATTAATCAAATGAAAGCAGAATATAATGGATTTGTACTTTGTTTGTACACAACACGCATCATTAGGGCTCTTCAGCCATCATTAGCTCTGTCTCCTCTGCACTGAGTCATTCTGCTCCCTGGAAGAAGTCTAGGCTGCATTACAGAACTGCCAAACCATTCCACTGAGAGAGCCACAGCTTTCTGGGCTGTCCTCCTGTGCAAGCTGGTTCCCTGAATTTAGGGGATTCTTCCCCATTTCTTTTTTTTCCACTTCACAATGGAATGGGTTATGGGATAGCTCAAGGCTGATCTCACCAGAATTTTCCAACAGCAAAGATGCACAAAGAAAAACCCCTACCCTACCAAACAAAGAGCCACAGCAGCTCTGGGGTCTTGGAGGAGTCTACTTGGCTCACCTGGAAAGGGACTGGGTGTGGAGAAACCAGGAGTAAGTAAAAGTGGATAAGCTTAAAGACTTGTTGTAGCACAACTTACTCAGTCTTAGAAAAAAATTAAAAAGGAACATTGAAGTAATGAAACAAAACCAAAGGAACAAAAGCAGTCTGGCAAATTCTGCCCTCTGTGCAATCAACTCTAGGAAAGTTCTTCCACTGGTAGATTCTCAAGAAAATCCCCAAAGGGATTTTCTCAATGCTCAGTTAAAATTTTTGTGTTCCTAGTAAATAAGACAGCCCTTGATCTACCAGAGAACTAGACAAACACACAAGACTCAGCCTTTGATTAAAAAAAGAAGCATTATTCATGCAATCTGATTAAACAGTCAGTCAGTTATAACACACACATCAATGGTAGCTGTGTGCTTGAATACTTTGAATATTTCATTTAATATCCTGCGCTGAATAAAACAGGCATGGCAACAACGTTTAAAAGAGTTCTTTTACATACAATGAAGAAAATTTGTACAAAATATACAAATGATTTGCATGCACAAAAATCCCACGAGTGCATATGCAAAACACTTCATTATGCCTGTTAGTTATTGTAATTGCCATTAACGTGTGCAATTACTTGCTCTGCATCACAATTCCAGGTGAATGGTTAAATCAGCTACAAAATTATGAATAGCTGAAAAATCCCGTTTCAAACCCCAAGCCATTTCATTAAATCTCTTCTTGTATAGTAAACAAAGTGCATATCATGAAGTAACAAATTGCAAGCTGTGTTATTTTCTGAAGTGACTGCAGTATTCCCAGGAGAAGCGAGGTTGTTGTTTACGGAACAAGAATTCCCCATGCAACAGCAGTGAAATTGTTCTTCCCATCAGGACTCAGCCACATCATCAGGATGGGTTATTTGAGCCCTGTCAAACCCTGGCTGTTCTGCTAGGGCTGTTAAACACTTTTTTTATGCTCTCTGTGATCTGAGTATTTGAACACTTTCTGCACAAAACCATTAGCAATAACTTAGTTACAGACATACGTAATTGCCTGGCTTTTCCCTTTTGTAGGGGACCAAACTTTGGGTGGGGTTGGGTTCTCTGGAGTCTTTTTCAAAGAGAGGACTAGAATATTAACAGCTGTAAATGTAATTTTTGGTGGGAAAAATTGGAAAATGAGGATGGTTATATAGTACTTCTTAAGGACTATCAGAGTAGATTTATCCAAGCACTCTCACAAGACTGTTCCACTCTTCAATCCTCTTGGATCTAAAAGCTTTGTTCTCATCTCTTATGATGACCAAATGACTTAATTTTAGGCTCTACATTTTCTGGGAGAAAGAGCTCTTATAGTGGTGTTTCATCAGCTGAAATTCAGTCCTAAATATAGCTGAAGTTTGAGCAACCTCTTCTGTAGGGATATTAGGGGCAGAATTGGAGCTCAAGGCTGGCCTCTCGTAAGCTCACTCCAGGCTACTGTGAGGATGTGACTGCAGGCCTGATGGATTTATAGTGGCATGAGCCATGAAGAAAGAAAATGTCAGAAATCCAGATACCCTTGGGTTGTGCTTTTCACACAATATGTTGACAGGAAAACACACTAAATACAAAAGTAAACAGGCAATTGCTGCCATCCCCACCTCACCTCTCTTATTCCCACATCCCTCCACCAATGAAGGCTGCAATCATTATTTTTTCTCAGCAACAATGGTGAAAAATGAAAAATTAAAACCTGACAGCTACTCTCTCTTATCCTGGAGATTATCCCAGAGCCTGGCCATAGCTGCAGTGCAGAAAAATCTGGGCACATATTTTTAAAATTCAAATTCGAGCAACAACATCGACAACAGCAAATCCCCAAACCCCACCCCTTTGCCCCCTGCCAGGACCTGGACCACACATAGACTGCAATTACCAGAGTTATTGCTGAGCAGAGAACATCCAGAATGCAATTATGCTATTAGGGCAGGGTAATCAGAATAACTTGCTTATTAGAGAAAACCATATACTTGTCCTACGCTGTTATTTTCACTTCTATAAAACAGCCTCCTTAGGAGATACTACAATTAAACAGTGATTATGCATGTCAAATCAATTTTCAGTGGATATGGATTATATGATAGCACAGGACCTGAAAGGGAATCACAGTTGAGCGTCCAGGCATTTAAATTGTGCAAATAGTTTTACAGTGAGGCACTGGTTTAGATGTGCAACTGTGAGCTCCCATTATCCTCAGTCCAGCAAACTGATGGTATCAAACACAGATGTGAAATGCCCAATAAAAATGCATTAGAACTGTTAAATTTCAGACAAAACTCTAAAAAATATATACATAATTACTATTCAGACACCAGTGTTACTGGAATCTGACGCTGGAGCCACTCAGAATTTGCTGATTTGCATGTGACACTTGGGATCCCAAAGCTGCCGACAGTTTATGAAAATGATACTTGGTACATCTTTGGGATACAATTGCTGTAAATAACCCATCTGTCACCAGAAACATCCTAAATAACCAGGCTGTCACCTCAAGCAGACTTAGATAGCAGTGGAATAGATAAAGCCTTCTTCACATCTCAGAAGGCAGAGTGTGTTTTTGGGCAGAAAACAGATGAAATAAAACAGCGACTTAAAAGCACTCCAGACACACTATTTTTAACAGAAGCTTTGAAGTCATACCTTCTGAAAGCCACCCAAATGACAAGATGAGAGCACTGGGTCAGTCAGGCTTGCAATGGTAAAATGCCTGCAAAGGAATCTCTCTGCTTTTTCTGGAGGTTACAAAACAGCCGAGTTAGCAATGGTTTTGTTTCGTGCTCAGGTGGATGCTACATGAGAAATGAGGGAACAAAAAATTGGGCTTTAGGAGGTTTAATTAAAAATTTCACAACAACAGTTGTGAATCTAAAGTTAGGCACATGTCTTGGATGTTTAATGAAGTGGAAGGACTTCATTTTCGTGGTGCCCCTGAAGATGGGATTGCTGACTTCTGGTGTCAAGGGACTGTAAGATCTGACTCGAGGCTGTAAGGCAGGAAATCGGCACTGCCATGACAAATTTTGCAGATTTCAGTATGTAATACTAGTTATTCTCAGGAGAATCTTGCAGCACCAGTTTCTGACCACTTCTTCACAAATCCCTTTATCTGTGAGACCTGAGCATGCCTGAACTTTGGCTCTCCAGCCCTTGCTCTGAGCTTATCAGAGTCCCCTGGTGTTATCAGCTGAGGGAGTCTCAGTGCTCCGACTCTCCAAGGAGCCCTTGGAGCAGTCACCCAACATTTTCATGACTCAAATCCAACACCTGTAGGGCTCCTTGGAAAAGCCTCTGAGAGCTGTGATAACAGAGAAGCGGGATTGATGCGGTGAACCAGCTTCCAAAAAGCTGCCGACCACAGCAAAGCGGAGCGAGAAGGCAGCCGCTCACTCCAGCTACGCAGACCTTGCCTGCAGCCCTGCTTTCAACCACTCAAGATGCAATTACACATCTATTCACCACCACTGCAGGTGCAAGCTGAGCAACAGCATGAGTATAAATGCGTGTGGGTGTGCAAATGCCTCATTACGGTGATTTGTTAGCAGTGAGCGATGCTTTGTGTCCGATGAATGTGTAAATTAGGTGCTTAGCTTAGCTGAGTGAAAAAAAGCGTTCAACTTCGCCTCCCTAGGCCATCCCTCTCGACAGACACTGGAAAAGGAAGTAGTTTGGTTCCTTGTCAAAGTAGCAGCTTCCATTTAAAACCTAACCCAGCCTTCTTGTGCTGTCCTTGGGTTTCTAACAATGAAGAGAAGTGAATCCTGAGGAATTAGGCGCGTTGAATCGGATCTTAACCACACGCCTGATGTGCTCTTATGGAGCATTAGAGTAAGAGGCGTCACATCTTGTGTTGTCATTTCTGGGACAGAAAACTGGGGCTGTTGGCTGGGTTTAAATCATTTCTGGCATTAACGAGATTCTGACCAGAGGCTTTATTTCATGTTCAGGATCTGCACTGCATTATTTCCTATTATCTCACAATGCGTTGCAAAGGAACAGCTAAGTTACCAAGACTAATCCTTTAAGTCTTTCTTTCTTTACAATGTCAGACAAAATAAGACTATGCCATATTTCTGTAATCTCTCTTGTATTATGAGAATATTATGATCTATAACAACAAAATCTCTAAACTGCACGATTCCCGTCGGCTCTGATATGCTTAGTCTTGTCTCCTTCTGTCAGAAAAGATATTTCTAAGTCTCTGTGATTTCGTTTTAACAGACAATATCTGGTTAGAGATCAGATTATTAATGTAAAGCAGGGAAAAGAAGTTTTCCTGCATTTAAAAAATTAGTACTTCTGAAAATCCATGATGTAATACCCAAAGTTCTCCTCTTTCTTGATGAAACTACTTAAAATGAAAGTTAGTTTTGAAGCCGCTGCCACTTTCTCCCTACTTGGATATGTACATTTAGATTAATCTGTTGAAAAGTAGATTTTGTTCCCAGACAACTTTACAGCAGCTACCAAGATCTAAAAAAGATTTCTGCAATGTTCTGCTGGCAAATTGCAGGGGAATTTCTTGAGGGAGGGAGGGGAATTCGAATTAAAAGCTAATTAATTAAACCCACCAGAAGTAGCTTTCCATTTCTTTAAATAGGATGAGAAAATAAATTCTTAAAAATATATAAAGTTTATCCTCCTTCTGAGAGATCTGTTCCTTTTGGATAGAGTGCAAACATCATCCCATACTTTCTATTCAGAAAGTGTGAGTTTATTTCTCTGCTGGCATTTTGTGATGTCTAAGCCACTAAAAGTATATTCAGTAACTTAAGTCTTTTATAATTGTTTCATTAGAGCAGCCAAGCAAACCATGATCTGAAAATGCATAAGCTCATGGCAGTGCCAAGTGTTTGAGTTGGGCAGGTTGGGATTTTTTTTTACTGTTGGGTTTTTAAAAAAAAATACTGCAAAATATGTCTAAAATCCTAAAAAAACAGGTGAATCAACAAATATAAAATTCCAGCGTGCAAAGCAGAATAGATTTTCTGCAGGTGCAGGACACAAACAGCTGATTATATAAAATACCATCTCCCAAAGAAGAGAGATGAGTAATGCCCCAGGTCATAGTGCAGCTTTTTTCGAAGAGGTTGGTAGAACCAGAGACCCTTGACGTGTTGGAATAAAGCCCAGAAGCTGTGTTGTGAGAGCAAGAGTGAGAAAAATACAAATGGAACAAGTTATTGGAAAGAGCTTCTCCTGGGTTTTTGCTCCCAGGTTCTTCTTTCACAAACAAGGGCTGTTCAACCCCCTTCATCTCCTGTCACCCACAGTAACTTTGGAGCTCACTGGCAACTTTGAACAGAGGATGGAGCTGATGAAAGATGACACCAGTGACCCTCTGAAGTGCTAACTTTAGTGTAGGAAGAGCCTGGGTGTGAGGTCAGGTTTGGTTCCACACCAAAGCACCCAGAGGAGAGCTGCTGCTGGGAGGCCCTTAAGGGAGGGAGGAGTGGTCACTCAGTCTGACCCTTCACTGCACAACAGAGGAGCCAAGCTGAATTCCTCAGTCATAAATGAGATTTTTAACAAACTGAGGACTGAAAATGCTGGACCTGGAGGAAGGCAGGCTCTGTTGGCTTCTCTGCTGTTACAGCAGTAACACCCATTCTATCTCCACAAGACTTGTTCAGGAGAAAGAAGACTTGTTCTGGAGCAGGAGCTGCTGAATTTGCTAAGGCAGAAGAAAAGAGCGAGCTACTAGAATGAACTCGGACTGGATGGCAGGAAAAGTCAAAAAACTATAGAGAAAACAGACTGAAAAGTAAAAAGAAGTTGCAACAAGCTCTATTCTCTCACAAGAGAACATGAGAATGCAGGGAAGCACCAACCCAGTGAGACAGAAGGAATGCCAGTTTTCCAGATCAGCCTGTGTTGCCTCCAGTGATACTTCCTTGAACTGAAGAAGAGAGATACAGGATAAATTTCTGTTAGTTAGGGTCCATTCTTAAAACATTTTCATTCATGCACAATATTCTGGATTTTTGAAGGACGTTCCTTTGTACTTCAGCATGTTAAAATGATCTCTTTTACTTGGCTTCCTTTCAGTTTATTCTTCTGGTTGAATTACAGCAGCAAATGTACACCACAACACTAAGAAGCCTCTCTGCTATCCATCCTGACAGCTGTAGTTCACATTCCCTATGTTTGCCTTAAGAAAATCCACATCTGATCATGTCATCTGTTAAGTTCAGCACCGCTGTGAGGGTTCAAGGCGCCAGCCTCGGGCAGTGGCTGATATTTGCTCCCACCACAGATCAAACAGAACCAAGGGCTTAGTGAGGATACACAGTTTTTGTATCACGCCATTCCACCCTGAATTGGTACCAGGAGTTTACAGTCAAACAGCACATTCTCAGGAACATCTGAGTTCCTAAAAGTAGGGGATTCCCAGGTGGCAGGAGTTCGCTTGTGCTCCTCACTTGCAGGAGGATGTGTTATTAAGTTCTCCACAGTTAAGTATCTCCTGTGAAATCTGAAGTGATGCTCACAGTTTATCTCACTTCTGACTTTTCCATTAATTCTCTTGCATTAAACAAGAAATGAGGCATTTAAAACTTACAGTGGACAAGTGGAGAATTTGTGTGAGTCGAAGACTAGGCTCCATTTTCTTTTTTCCAGAGCTTTCTCTGCATAATTGGTAGTGGAATGTGATGACATATTCTCTCCTTCTAGGCATTGTAACATAGAGCAAAGTCAAATGAGCAACTGCCATGGAAGGAAACATTTAAGCTGAAGTTAAACTGAAGTGCTGTATCTGAAAATAGGATGTTTTTCTCCTTGAAACCTCTGCAATCCCAGAAAGCTGCTACCCAGTCTACGTAGCTGCTATAACGTTTTTTTAAAATTACATTTTTTTTCTTCTATCCTAAATGCAGAGCTTACAAAATTACAGAAGTCCCATCTGCAAAGCATAAACTTCAGAGAAACCCAATTAAGTCAGTGTTGCATACACTATCCTGTTCGCTCTAGTTAAATATTCCACACAGATTCATCTCGTTCATGATGGAACAATTTAAAAGGAACTTGCAGGAGCCAAGAAACTCTCTTGGAGACTGATTTCCACTCAGGTTCTGTCTGAGCTCCCCAAGACAGCAGGACTGGTTCGAGATGCTGAGCAAACCTGCCCAAAGCACCACCCCTTGTGGCTGTTATTTGAAGGCAGCACAGGAGACTGACCCTGACTATTTCATGTGGAATTCATGTGAGTTCCTTCAGCCACCCTTCCCTTTGCTCCCAGCCTGTCCCAAGCTTCCAGTTTCTGTCAAGAACACTGTCCTAGGCTGGACACACCTCAGTCCTGACCCAGTGCAGCATTTCTTATGTTCTTTTAAGGATAAAAGCCCAAGTCTTGGTGCAGGCTGTTTAGTTGAGAGATGAGATGCAGAGTTCTGAGAGCAACCGAATGAAAAGCGACAGCCATTCCCAGCAGATCAATATGGACAAGGCACAGGGAAGACTGTGTGGCCTGAGGGATGGAGCAGCCCTCAGAAAGCAGTGAAGGCTTCACTGGTTTGATGTAACTCAGTGATCTACGTCCACTTGCTGGTTATGCAGCAACTGAACAGTTTGAGGATGTTAAAAAAAAAATAAATTAGATTAAGGAAATTAACACACAAACTGTCTGTTCATCATATGAGCAATTCTGAAGTGCTTCATGCATAAGGACAAGCCTTCCTTCAGCTGTAGCCACAGGTCCACATTCCTGACCCAGAACATTACTGTACTACAGAAAGCAGGATAAGATACCCTTTGATTCAGATCATCTTACTGAAATATTTCTGCAGACCCAAGCACGGAGCTATTGACCTGCGTCACGTCGCTATAGGATTCTCTCTCAGGGGCATGTACAAATTGTGTGTACATTAGGCCATAAATCAACTTGAATTTCAAACAAAAGCATGGGATTTAATGGGCACAAAGAATCCATTGTGTTAGCATCCAAAGTGGCTACATTTCGAAGCAAAATCAAGGTATCATATTTAGTTTTACTTACTCTTGGTATTTATAGACCTGACCTGCTTAGAGAAGCGAGGGCAATTAATTCTACCTGTTAAATTTTTAAAATACAAAGCCATAAATTTGGTTTAAAAACCCCATGTTATAAATAAATAAATGGTGTAGCCCATTCTTTACACCACGAATTGGGCAGTCTTGAAAGAGAGTCCCCAAATTAAAGATTTTGGGAAAAATTAACACTGTTATTTAACTACTCACTAAAATATACAGTTACGTTCCCAGACAAACATGACTCCCAGCATTATGTAACTCATTCCATTTTCAAAGTGTGGTGCAAACATCAACTGAATGAATAATCTTAAACCACCTTCATTCATAGCTGAAGTGTGAAGATCTTCTATTATTTAACAGACATTAGTTTCTCTTATTTGCACAGAGAAGCAACTGCTTGTGTGCACAAGTTATTAGGGGTGTAAATTAGGTCTGAGTCCTTTTACGTAAGGTATGCAATCAAATCTGGGGTTTGCTTTTATTTTAAAAGAAAGCCTGAGTTAAAGAGACAAAGGTAAACATAAAAAAACCACCAGGTATTTCCAATATGATGACCTCACTCTCATAAATCCAGTTGAGGTTTTGATGGTGTATAATCAGTATTTCCACTTCTTGGATCAAGAGGTTTTAATGGTTTAAGTGTCTTTTCAGCAACATTCAGACTACCTGCCAACTTGGGATTTAGAAGAAAAGACAACTTTAAAACACTTTTTTCCCCAGTAAAGCTCTGTATTTCCTTTACAGAACTCTAAAGTTTGGCTAAATACAAATCTCCAAACACTGGGAACACTCAAACCCTGGAAGTGCCTAAAACCTCCCCTCAACATGAGTAGCATACTTATTAACTGACCTCATTTAATTTCTGCAAAAGTAGCATTAGAACATAACTTCACCAAGCTCTCTCTTGAATCCCAAAATATAAACTGAGTATCAGTAAGTAAAACACTGAGGCAGCAGCAAAAAGCAGTTTGTGTTAAGTGTGCTTCGTGTTGAGCAATGTAATTCTACCCCACCACTGACACAAATTATATGTGCAGGACCAAAATGATGCATTTGGAGCAAGAGAATCCACACCCAGGAAGCCCCAGCCCTGCAGCTTCCCGAGCACACTGTGCCCATCCTCCTCTCCAGACATGGAGAGATTATCCTTCCCACCTGGAGAATGCTGGAGCAGAGCTGCCATGTGTGAGATGAGCCATGTGCCAGGGACAAGGGCTGCTGGGGAAAGAGGAGATTCTCTGCTGCAGGACACAGAAAAACCGGCATTTTTTGTGTTCTGTGCTTCCAGGGAAGCTTCTCGGCATCACAGGGACCTGGGGTCCAGTTGGATCAGAACAGGAAGGGACTGGGAATTTGAGGAGAAAGAAAAAGGCCTTCTCAAAAGCACAATGGACCATTTCTTAAAATACAACTCCCACTGTAGTACTTGGTAATATGGTGATGATTTTTCAGGTGCTATGTATTGAAAACCTCCAACTTTGCATTCACACAAATAGCAAATGGTTATAGGACTTAAATTTGGATTTCAGTGGAAAGGAAAACAGGATATTAACTAATAGCCTGCATGTTTCTTCTCTTTACTGAGTATTCCTGTGTACAGTCCCCATGAGGTGTGGAGTAGTAACTTTCTGCAGGGACCCCTTTGGTTGAACAGGAACTTTTGAGTGAGATAATATCACTAAGTTTCATATATATAAAACATAGGATTCAGTTACAAACTGGAGCAAAAGCACTGATTAGCTAATTTTGTCCATAAATTAATCAAGGAAAGGATGTAGGACACCTGATAAAATTCTGTTTCAGAAGAAATATGATGCAGGGGAAACAAACTCTGTTAACAGAACGGACTTGTTGATAGAGAAAAATGAAATGGAAACCAAAATCTTTCTGGTGAAAAAAAAAACTACCAACTTTTTGTAGGTGGCCTGGCTCAAGCATTAGGATCAAATTTAAAAATTCATGCAACAACTGAAGACATCATAGATAAGCCTTTAAGTCCCTGGTTTAAGTTGCAGTGATCTAAATGACTGCAGGAGGATGAAGCAGCAGCCCAGCTGACAGGCAGGGCACCCACAGCATCTCTCTCTGTCCTCCCTCTGCTATCCATTTTCCTGCCTCTTAAGCACATGTTGGAAGTTAAGCACACACTTAGAAGATTTTCTGAATTATGGGCCTGGAATGAATAGATTTGTAGCAAAAATGACTCGAGCAGATTCAGAGAGCTGGCACCCATCTCTGTGCACTCCAGTTGCACTCCTGTCTTTGCCTTCCCTTTGCTCCATACCAGCACCTGCAGCCCAAACCTACCACACTTTACTCTCAATATGCTTTTGAGTTTCCAAACCTCTCCTGCCAGCAGCTTCCAACATCACTGAGGTTACCAGTGTCCTGGTTAGGGGGAAAGCCCAGCTTTCCAAAGGCTCACAAGCTCCCTAACACTGCTCCAGACTCAAACTGAGCAATCTTGTTCCAGGAACAAATACGGCAGTAACAGGAGTCAATTAAAATCTTTAGCAGATAAATCAACCCTAAAATGTAAAGAGAAGACAACAGCTGTGGAGTGGCACAGTCCATCCAGGGCAGGTTACAGCTTCAAAACAGACAAGAAAGGAAAAGCCAGATTGGAGAATATTCCTATACCTGCTGTTTATTGCATCACAGCTTTCCCCAGGTGTTACGTGGATGGCTGATGTCCTTCCTCCCGCTGCCTGTGAGGCTCTGCTGGGTTTCAGGTCAGCCTCCAGCCCAAAGAGAGATGATGTAAAAGGAACAAAACACTTTAATTCTAATCTCAGCATCTCTTCTTAGCATCCTAGAAGAATACTCACAAGAATGCTGCCTGCTACAGAACTTTTGAATTATGAAAGCTAAAAGCAGTGAGGTAGGAGCTTTAAGTCTTACACAGTTGTTCTCCCCTGGAGTTAATTCAGAGCACAGTGCTGCTGATTACATGTGGTATCAATAGAAATAAAAAGGGAATTAGTGTCTGGCATAGACATAATCATGTATCTCTGGAACAGCTACTCTGCAGTAGCTTTAACTTGTCAGGTCTTGCAGCACACCACACCAGAGCAGAGGCTGAGGAGCCTCCCTTCATCAGGCAGGAAGAAATCGTGACAGAGCTGTTAACAACATCTAACACCACTGCCTGCACCACAACAGCTCCTTGCCTCGACACAGATCCTTCACTGGAGGACAAGGAACACATGGGGGACCACTGGCAAGGTCTGCTGGAGAACTCAGTAATGCCCATCCTGAAAAAGCAGTGTTGAACTGTGTGGTGCCAGCAAGGAAAAGCAGCAGCAGAGAGAGCAAAACGTGATGACATCAATGTGTACTTTTACAAATTCAAATGGATTATCCCAAAATTAAGGGGGGGGAGGAGGGAGGTGACATTTTCACACATTGTCAGGGTTGTCTGTACCTCCTCAAGTAATACAGAGTTTTGACATGGTGTGTTCTCCTTCAGTCTGTGCACCCCTCCCTTTTATGATACAAATCAAACGAGGTTGTCAATCTTCCCTCTGCCCTGTGACTGCTGGAAGGATGTAATGAGAGCAATATTTTGGCTTCCTGCAACTGTCTCTCAATTAGATGGTGATACTGAAATCTGTTCTCTTTAGACTCTCCTTTCTCTCTTGATCCTTGTCTGGAAAGGTGGAGGAGGGGAAAGACATATAAGATAAGGAAATTCTTGACATCCCTGGAGGAGTTCAAGGCCAAGCTGGAGCAACTTGATCTAATCAGGTTAGGAAGGTGTCCATGCCTGTGGCAGGGAGCTGGAATCAGATATCTGTAGGGTCCCTTCCAACCCAAATCATTCTGTGATTCTATGAATAAGATAAAATTCACTTTCTTAACAGCCTGGCCTAGAGACAGCCTATAGCTAAGCAAGACATGAGTATTTTGATGTCTGTTTCCCAAACTAAGGACATACTCCTTTCTCAAGGCTCGCTCACTCAGTGTGACAGTGAGCTTAAACAGACTCCAACATGAAGCCCAGTGTTTGTTGTACCACAGTAATTCTCATAAAATACTGCTCAGTGGCCATAAAATAGTTCACTTAAATCACAGGCTGAAATGCATGATTTTATCTTAAAAGAGAAAATAAATAACTGATCCAATTAAAGCAAAGAAACACTCATTCCTTCTTCTCTTTCTTATACTATTTCCAGTATTCTCTACATTACCAATAGGACCTCAATGCACCATTTAAATGCTGGAGGAAATCATCTCTTTGTTGGTAGAGCCTGAACTAAAGTCCATATTTTCTTCTTAGACCATGACTGATGTCTCAACTGATCACTGTGAGGAGCTGCTGTTTAATTAAAATTCCATGTGAAGGATCTAAATCAGTGAATTTGTATCTCTGTTTTGGAATAAATAGCTATTAAATGCCCCTAGTCTAGTTTACGGAACACCTTGTTTATCTTATTTATTATAGGAATATTTGTAAGATTATAGTGGCTTGTGGTAACTTTGTAAGTTTTTTACATGTGATAAAATTCACTGCAGTCTGTAAAGATTACAGGTCTTCTAAATCAAGGTTATAAAATAGCTTTTCATTTCTCCAGTGAATGCTTTGTGAGGAAAAGCACGCTAGATAAGGGGCTTTATCATGAAGCCTTTATTGTTCAAGGCTTGGAGTAATTGCAGCTTCTGGTGGCATTAGTCAGGACTGTGAGTGTGCAGAACTTCTCAAAAATCAGCATCTAAGCCTATCTGAACCAGCCATTTACTGAGTTATTCCATGCTCTTGCTGGATGAAGACAGAGTCCTCTTTAAAAATGAACAGAACACAACAAAAACCTCACAAACAACAAACTTCAGCTCTGTCCTCACATGGGGAAACTCCCTTTGACATTTCACCCAAGCAATAGCTCATCAAAAAATTGCAGATGAAGTACTGGGAAGGTGAACCAACCCTCACCATCTGCAGTGTGCTCATCCTGAGTCCCTTGGATCTGATGTTTACATTGCTAAGGATCAGCTAAAAAGGGATGATTTCGTCCAGTGAGAGCAGATCCTGAGACAGCCAACGAGACTGAAACCCCACTGTGGTGGGTCAGTTCTGCTTAAACTGGTGCTTCAGGAGGGAAAGGAGAATGAAGCATTGCATCACAGGATTTCCTTTGGAAATACATGAAGATCTTTATGCTGCCAGCTCTACACTCTCAGCTCTGGCACTGAAATTTCCTGCATAAAGCTGGGCTAAACAAAAAACCACTGTAATTGTACAGGCCGAGAAGAGGAATATAAATATGTCTTTAAACAACTCCACATAACCAGAAAGATTTTTAGAGTCTAGCCTGGCTTCATCTGTTCCCACATTTCCTACCTCAGTATACTTTCCTCAGTAGGCACAGCCAAATGAGTTGGTGCAGAATAATCCCTGACCACATCATACATTCAGAAAGCTGTTCCAAAACGAGAGTGCATCTCCAGTTGGGATATGGCATCACTCAAATGCCAGGTGAAAGTAGGAATGGGTTTTGTAGTCATCCTACAGTTATACCCTATTTTGGTATTGGTCTGCTTGTCTGTATAATTGAAACACACGACTTAAATGTTAACAAAAATTAATTTAGTTTTTAGATTAATGAAGAATCTTACATGTCCACACTTCTCTAGTGGTTTGTCTGCAAGCAGGGCTGGGATGTAAACACAAACTTTGGACACATCATTTCCCACTCCTAAGACAGTCTTTTGACTTAGAGTCCATAGATGGTTATGTTGGTATAATGATAATGATACAATTATTTTCCAGAACAGTAAAGTAAGATAAATTGCAAGTCTGTCATCCAGCATACATAATTCTTAAAATAATATAAATTGCATTCCAGATTTTTAAGTAGCCAAATGTCTGAAATTGCTCATAATGATTACTCACAACACTGTAGGGCAAAATTTTATTTAAATTAAGCCATTTAGGTTCATTTTATTATCATCTGGAAGCATAGAGATGTTCAATACTATTTGATGAACAAATTTAAGACCTGAAAGGCTTACCAAACATGCTAACCCCACCACTGACCATTCACACCTACCTGGACAAGAACCGTATTTATTTAACACCTTTTGTTTCTCTCCACACGTTGCATGAATAACACAACACATAAAAGACACCTTCTCTTGCGTTTTAGGAGAGCTTCTGCCGTGCAGTGGGGCACTGGCTGATCTGATGGAGTCTGTATCAGGGGAAAAAATGCTCCCTGCTATTGACAGCTCCTTCTCCTAACAAAAAGCACAATAATGTTTATATCTCTGTCGATTTGTCGGACATGTTGTGTACTTTCTTTGTTGTGTATCTCACAAAGGCCACAAGAATTAATTAGCAGAAAATAATCTAGAGGAATTAAAACTGAGGTCGCATACGCCTTCCTTTCATTAGTCACTTCTCCTACCAGAAAGCAAATGGCAGGAACATACATTCCTCTTTCAGTCAAGATTGCCCCTTTGGGAGTGAGTCGAGCAGTTCATGTTAGAAGAGTCCTTTGTTCCCTTCACTTAGGGTATCAGAACAGTTGGTAATCAGGGATAAATCATCCACTGTTTGCCTTAATTTAATTTGTATTTCACTCCAGACCAATGTGCTCAGAATTGCTTGATAAGGCAAATAAATAGAAGAACTTAAAATAGATAGAAATATTAATATCCTCATTGGCTCAGAAGGAAGCAATATAGCAGGTGTATGAATAGAGCCTGGAATATTTTATTTACTCAGTAATCTGAGAAAGGGGAACAAAGTTCAACCCGAAATTGCATCCAGGAACTGTCTCCTGCAGGCTGATAGAGCCTGACCCAAAACCTAAACCCGTTTCTAGGCTTAGAATTCAGTGTAGTGGGCAGTGATGATCAACACCCCATTCATTGTCTTTACGCTGTTTTGATTACTCCTTTTCTCATAAAGAAACCTGACAGCTCTTGTGTGACCATCATCTATTGAGGGAAACTGAGAGTAAACTGGCTCTTACCCTTTGCTTCCAGCTTGTTGTTGTGCCTTTCCGTGCAATCACATCACATCAAAGTGATGTAGCTATTTGTTTCTTTTTTTTTCTTCCCTGAAGGACTCAACACTGCTTAGATTCTGACAAACAGAAATTACTGAGTCACCACCAACAGACATTTAGAATTACTCCTCAAAGTGAAGTTAAGATGAAAACACCCTTAGCTATTGTTAAAGAAAAAAAAATCTAGTCACAATATTCTATTGATAGCCTAACGACTGGGCCGTGTCCCCTCAGCACCACCCTCTGTGCCCACACTTCATAAGGAGATTACGCTTCCCCCTATGAAGTGAAAATTACCTTCTTGTGGGCAGAAAGCGTTTAATTATGACTCTGCTTCCCTTGTCTCCATGGCGATTCCATGCAAACAGCCTGCTTTATTAGCCCTCATTTCCCCCTCCCCACCAAAGTCATAAATCAGCTCTGCGGGAGCCGGGGTCGAGCGCAGCCGGCGGCCCCGGGGACCCCCGGCCGGCCGGGACCGGGCTCCAACCGCGCCCCCCGCGCTCACCCCGGGCGGGCGCCGTGATGGCAAAGCCGCGGGACGCGCTCCGCTCTAATCCCGTCTGGAGCTAAACCGCTGCACCATTTCGGCACGAACTGCAGGGAATATGTTCCCCATCCCTGCCCGCCCGTAGCGCACGGGCTCCCTGCAATTTGGCGGATGCTCCCGGCGCGCCCCGAGCGCCGCCGGCAGAGCGGGGCCGTTACCTGCGTGCTCCCCGGGGCCCGCGGGGTC
>VZTH01012907.1:157454-278241 GCA_013397815.1 Aleadryas rufinucha | reverse complement strand
GGCTGGCGGAGGAGGGTGTCCCGCGGGGGTTCCCCGCGGCAGGACCAGCGGGGAATCGCTCCGCGCCCGCCGGGACCCCCGCGCAACTCGGCCGGGGATGGGGCGGGGGCCTCGTGGTAAAGGAGGTGTCTCACGGGAACCCCGCAGGAACGGGATGCTCCAGCTCGGGCTGCATAGCTTGGTTGGGAATCTAAAGGGAATACCTGCTTTTATGGAATTTTTTTTGCTCCTGCCCATCCAGCGCAGGGTACCGGCAGAGGAGATGCTGGTCTGTACCCGGTCGTCTTGAAGTTTTGAGCTGTAAAACCAGGGATGCTTTTTAATCACTCTCCCAGTAAAGTCCTGTAGAATGCTCGGTCAGTGCTTGCTGGGATTGGGGGGGTTTGCCCCTCGTGTCCTTAGCAGGGTGGTGTTGAGGAGTCTGCCTTAAACTCTGCTTTTGTCTTTGCGTGAAACTAATGCTAAGAAATAACTCACCTCTTGGGCTGACTCACGAGCAGTGGTTCCAAGTGCAGCTGATCAAGTTCCTGTTGCGAGACAGGTACACGTTTGCAAAATTTTAGGGATGAGCATTTGTATCAGAAAATTTTCCATTAATGCTGTTTTTTATTCCCAAACACAGAAGTACAGAACGGGTCGGGTTGGATGGAATCACAGTGGGGTCACCTGGTGCAATCTCCCTGCTCAGGCAGGGTCATTCCAGAGCACAGGGCACAGGACTGTGGCCAGACAGGTCAAGAAAACCTCCAGTGAAGGAAACTCCACAGCCTCACCTGCACAGCAAAGAAGTTCTTCTTCATGTTCAGGTGGAACTTTCTAAGCATCAGCTTTTCACCATTGCCTCTTGTTCTATTACTTGGCACCACTGAGAAGAGCCTGGCTCTGTTTTTACATAAATATGTGAAAAACATTTTGCTTCTCTTATATAAAGAAAATAGGGTTTGGCATTGCTGAAAGCAGGGCCAACAAAGCAGTTATGTGGGGTTATGTCTTTGTTGTGTTTGGGGGGGATTTAACCCAAATCTATCACAGTGAGACGTGTGCTTGCTGTTTTTCTTTCAGCAGGAATTTCAGAGTTAAACGTGCACACATCTGATCTGGGAGTCACTTTTGAGCTGTGTGTCCCTGAATTCAGTTAACTTCCTGACCTTCTGGGGAAAGGAAAAAGCCAGTGGGCTTGGATTTAATGGTGGAGCTTGATGAGAAAACTCATGCAGTATTCCATTTGAGGAAGGCCTGAGTGTGGCTGTTGGGGTGACGTCTCCCCATGGCTGGGGTGAGCTGCTGCATCCGACAGCGAGTGGCAATATTGTCCTGAGAACAGAGCCTGAACAAAGGGTTTCAAGGCAAATATCAAAGAGTTTCTGGTTCTGTGAGCACTCTCTTCTTGCTGTGTATAAGGTAGATCCTAAGGAAAAAGAAGCATGTGGTGGTTTAATCTAAGCTGTGTCATCGTGCAATGGAATACATTAAGGTGCCAAGGGAGATAATGAGCCAGGTCTATTTTTAGTCCTAAAAGGAGAGGAAGTAGCAAGTTTTAAATGGTTTTTCTCTATATAGCTTTTAGGTCATGCTAGAAAACGCTGATGGTTTCTAGTGAATTCTCTGAAAGTCTGTTTGCACTAATCAATATAGCTGCCTTCTGAGATGAAGAATGGTCCTGATTTCGTGTTTGAAATGTAGGGCTGAAAAGTTCCATATCAGATTCAAGCATTCGTACAAGACTGAATATATTAAAATATTTTCAACCCAAGAAAATATCTCCAAGACATCTTTAGTAGCTATAGAAGCACACAGGATGAGAGGGATGTATTTTTAACCAGCTCCCATACTGGTTGCCTCTATAGAGGACACTTTATAGGATTCCTTTGGATTTAAAATATCGTGTGGTAGAATACAGTCAAACAGGGCTGGAATCTGCCTTGCTGTTTTCACTTCGTTAAAGGGCATTTTCTCTCCTTCCTGACAAACCAAGCATCAAGAGGCTCAGTCTGGCAATAAATCCCAGGTGTGGTTTGTGCCAGCTGATGGAGCTGCCCCTGGACCTTGCTCTTTCCAAATGAACCATCATCATTTTTGGGAGAGGGGGTGCCAAAAGAAAATGCAATTTTATGCAATTATTTAAACCTATGTTGGTAAATAATATCTCTTGTGTTAAAAGCAGGATTGTCTGCATGTCTTTTACTTTCAAATTTCAGAGATGATGATGATGTATCTATGGCACTTTGGACTTCCTTGCCTTAAAGCAGGCTCTGCATTCCTTCTGGGGCAGGGCTTTGGAGAGGGAAAAAGAAATGTGAGGCAAAGTCTTGTCTTCATGTTGAAAGACCAACACCAAAAGGAATGGAGCCTTGAAACAAAAGTAAATAGAAGCTGATGGAGGCAGGCACTAACTAATATATTCCAAGTATATTGATTTGTAAATCCCTCTGAAATTGGAATGAAATTGGAATGAAACTAAGCCTGGTTCTACCTGTGGGTACAAAGCACCTGAAAAATTGCCCTCAAGTTTCCATTTACTACTTCAGATGATTCTGTGTCACAAACAAAACTATTTGCAGGATCAGAATGGCTGTTAGTAGAAAGATGACTCTCCTTTTGTTTGGTTTATTTTCTCACTGTGGCAGTCTTGTGGTAAACAAGTTTTCAGCATTTTCCCAGAAAGTGCAATGATCTGATGTGTTTAGTTATCTCTCAGAGGATTTCTAGCCTTTTATATTTATGATGAAAAGTTATGATGGAAGTTTTCTACCTTAATAGCAGATATCTCTGCAATTGGCATCCATTCAGTTGCAGGAAAATAGTTCTTCAAATGAAATATCCACACGAGGAACACAGAAAATACTTTTTTTTTAAATTTTATTTTGATGCATAGTCCATGGCCAAATCAATGCATGTCCATTTGATCTGACTTCCCTTGATAATTTTTTTTTAAATGCAAATATATAAATGGTATGGATGATTTGCTTTGTTTGTTTCCTCTCTGACAGACAGCTGAATGCCTGTTGTATGAGCTGGTTATATAAAAGAGAAATCCAAACTTGTGTTAGAAAGGAATGATCCTCTGAGGAGAAAGAAAAGAGGTGAGTCATGTCAGTGCTGTTTTTCTCGAATCAGCAGAATATTAAACAACCTCATTTTCCTTCATCTGAAGCCTCCATGTGATCTCTGAGCACCACTGAGGTGGGGGTTTCATGTTGTTATTTAGAAAAATGAATCCAGGGTACATTTGGATTGACAGTATCAGCTTTCATGTTCAAATTGTTCTGATGACCAAGGCACAAATAGCCTGGCCAGGAGCAGTTTTCTTAGATGCAGCAACAGAAAGCATTTGTTCTGCTGCTTGTGAGTCTTAACCTAGTTTTTGAGATTTTTATGCTGGCTTGTTGTAGCTCAGCGTGCTCACCGTAACAGAGATGAGCATTCCCATGCTCAAAACCCTCTTGTCTCTATTTACTTTCTTGGGGTTTTTTTTCCCCTCAGATGCTTTCTTTGTAAAGAGGGCACAGAGCCTATTTTGAGCCTTTGTTTGTCAAGACCATAAATGCATGTCACTGGGAAGAGATAAAATATCATCCAGCAGTCACAACTTTGTGAGTACAAAGGCTTGAAACGCGTCTTCTCCAAAGTACTACTACAGAAAGCAAATAAAAAATGAATAAGCAGCAGGGGCTCGTTTATTGGGGGCCTCGTGCACATTGAGCATTTCTGATAGTCAGGAGCTGTTCCCAGCTGATTTTCACATTTGCTTTCCTTCAGAGCTCCAGTGCTCACTCCCATTTCACAGGTGAAGGAACAGGAAAGGAAGAGGCTGGAAAAAATGTAAAGGAGGACCCTCAGCTCAACTCCCTGCCCTGACACACAGCTCTACTCACATCCTTCTATGCTGTGATGAGAAGGAGGGGAACCTCTGCTCTTATTTCAAATTATGCAGCTCATGACAGTAACAGCCCCATGTGTGGGGAGTGAACTCACATCTGCAACGTGCCAAGGCCAGCACAGAGCTCCAGGATGTGGGCACTGAGCACTGAGCACTGTGCACAAGGAGCAAGGAAAAGGCAGCTCTGTGGGGATCCCTGGAGGACTCCTGACGTGCTGTCGAAGCCAGCAAGGTTCCAGGTGATGTGCCACATAAATGCTGTTTGTGCCAGTTTGAAGGGATGAATCTCATTATCCTCTCTGGTTTTTTGTCCCCCTTAACCCTCAGGATGTCTGAGGAGAAGGGATGTACTTATAAATTCCATTGCAGGTCCAAATCTCCCTCCTTCCCACATTTTGGGGAATTAATATTCTTGTCTATGGAATATCTTGGTTTTTTACAGGCCCTGTGTTCTCAAGAAGGCACATGGCTGGAAGTTCCTTATTCTCACTTCCATCCTCAAAGTATTCCATGGTCTCAGATACTCCAAACTACAGAAAACTGCAGATATTCGGGGTCTGGAAGCCTTTTTTTGGTGTAATTGAGACCCTGCAAGCTCTATGAATTAATACAGAAAAACCCAATGAACTGCTTCTTGTTACATTTATAGCATCAGTCCTGCAAGTTCTCGAATTCAGGGTAGTAGAAATAGCTCCAAGGAACTGGTGTTGGTTGTAAATATAAAAGAATGCAGTGTAAGATGCCACACTTTTTAAATAACTATCTGGAGCACTTAAATTCCATTTGGAAACAAACTACCTCTGAAAAAGAAAAACCTCTGATTTTCTTATGCTTTGCAAGTCTGTATTTTAGAAGCAATGCAGCTCGTTTTTTGCCTCAGAGATAAGTTTGGATAACTTGTAGCCTGATCAGAGATGTCATTTCTTTTTATCACGTATTGCATTCAGACAGTACATTCTGATTCAGATCTCATCCTGTTGCCAAATCTGGAATAATTTTGACGTATAAATTTTTCAAATTAATTCAAACAGTGAAGATCATTCAGCTGTCAGCAGAAGTGGAAAGGGAAAAGTGGTGCTGTGTGCTAATTAGATGAGAGCTGACGAGTCTTTGATGTAGAGTTGCAGGACAAAATCCTGATTCCACTCATGTTAGTACGTTTCAGCATTTACCTCAATGGCATTTTGTTACTGTCACTCCATTTCTTGTGTACCACAGGACTTCAGGTGATATTTCACACCCTGACCACAATACACAAGAAATTCAGCTGTTGGAGAGTTCAAGTACTTTAGGGGTCAGTGCCACATGAAACAAGTGACAGAGCTTCCTTCAGTAGGTCACAGTTTGCAGTTCTTTGGGACCTCAAATCCAGTGAAGACCATGATAGTAATGATTTATGAGCATCTCTCAGAAGACACAACCTCAGTTAGGCTTCAATTCATGGAAGGAAGTATAAGAAATTTAGAACTGATCAGCAGCTGAAGACAAGAGAATGAAAGGTCGAACTGGTTGGAACTCCCAATAAGCAAGGTCCAAGTTAGCAGAGCAGTTTGTGTTCTGAGACTGAAGCTGTGCACTGCCTGACAGCCCAGAAGTCATGGCCAGCACTTGCAGGTCTCATGCTCAGGGAGCTGCAGCGTGAGAAGTGATTTAAAGCTTGAGGTCTGAGCTTCCCCAGGGAGAAATGCTGTGGTGACTTTGTGCTACGCGTTCATTCTTCTCTGAGTGCTCCTGGGTGTTGTGTTCATATCTGTCTGGGATACACACATCTTTGGGGTGGTTCCATCTGTTCAACTTCCTGCCCACCAACTCCTGAAGCAAGACTTGGGAGGGGAAGCTGAACAGCTACCACTAAATTTCTGGAATTTTGAGTTTAATTTTAAGGAAAACTAGGACTTCATACCATTCCTACACAAGTTACTGCTCCCTCAGAGCTGAAGGATTGATGCAGTAGTTTGCATCCTCATTTAGGCGGAATGTGGATGTGCAGCAAAATCACTGCTGGGGAGGTTGTGCTTTGCTCTTTTGCAGATGCAGTGAATCATCTGAGAAACCATTCCTCAGCAAAAACCCAGCTAACTTGGTTCACTTTTTAAGTATCGTTTTTTTGGCCAGTTGTGGAGGTTGCCATGGCAGCAGGAGATCTTAGGCCATCCCCTCCCCTCCGGGCTGCAGCTCAGTGTGCTGTTTTAATGCCATCTTGCTGTGAGCTTTGGAAGGTCAGGCTGCTCAGAGACTCCATCACAACTCCCTTCATGGACAGAGGCAATGGTTGTTTTTCTAGGATCAGCCCTAACAGCAAACCTTTAACCTGCAAAGTCAGCCCAGGACAGAATTAGATGGATCTTCTGTTCATGACTTCAGGGCTGGAGATGGACCCTGTCATAAACAAAGTCACAACAACGTAATAATGGAATTTTCTGTGTTCTTCTATTGTAAAAAACACTCTTTGCCAGCCTTGCTTCCACCCAGCCTAGACTGTAATGGGGTAAAGACTCTGCATTTTGGAAATAAATCTTTTAACATCTTTATCCAACAAGTAAAGTGGAGACTTTGCCTGCTAAGTTCTTCCAGTCAAGTCAAAAATCAGGTGGTTGCCACAGAGAGTCCCTTTGTTTTCACCTGTCCCTAATACGTGCCTCTTGTTGTTATACAAATGTATCCTTTTAGGGCTAGACACAAAAAAATGCATTGCAAAGGAATTCTCAACATCAGTTTAATATAATCTGTGAACCACAAAGATACTTTAAACCTCTCTCTCCTACAAGTTAATTCTGCAAGACCAAGTCCTGCAAATTTTGAGGTTCAGCTGCAGAACTAGATTTTTTTTTATTAACATGTAGTCTAAAAATGTTTTATTCTAACCCAACACAGAGACTTGGAACACAAATTTTTGCTAAACATGCAATTAATTAGCTACATGAATGCTTAGAAATTTTGCTTGTCATTTGCAAGCCTGTGTGCTGTATGGAGATGGATGTTCATGCAGCTCAGGATTGTATGACCCGTGGTATTGATAATTAGGTAATTATACCCTTGCTTAACGAACTTGCAAACAGGGGTTTTTTGCTGATGTTGTTTTTTTCCCCTCTCCTAGAAAGTGGAAATAAATCCAATTAGATCAGTCAGGGAAGATGCCAGTAGGTTTGCTTCTTCCAAATCATTCAGAAGTCACGATTTATTCTAACATTTAGTCGTCCTTCTCCCTTGGCTTCGTGGCTGTTACAAAAATTCTGTTTATTAATGCATTATGAACTGAAGCTGCCCAAATGAATCTCTCTCTCCATTTGCAGGGATGTTCTATATGTGCAGCTGAAGGGTGCAGTATCTACTCCTGAAATTTTCATGGGGGCTCTGACCGGATTTCCTGAGCAGAAGATCAGCTGCCACCGCAGGAATGTCACAGCCTGTGCATTCTACCCAGGGCAAGTGCCACCTACATGTTGTTTACAGAGATGTTTCCAGTTCTGGAAAATGCAGTTCCTGGGACCAGATTTGGCTCCATTTTCTTTTACTCTTGGGTTTTAACCTGCATTTTCCTATCCAGGGCAATGAGGAGCTCTGCTTAAGACCATAGGGAGCTCTATTTAATTATAATTGGCAGCCTGCAATCCTTTGTGCTGTCAAGGAAATCCTGGAGCTAATGGATGATACTGCAAACCCTTGGTAGTGGTTTTGTACTCAGCAATTTGTTCTTTATTTAGCTGAATAAATGTCTGATGGAGCTGAGAGAATCCACTGAGGAAACGTCGTTGGACAGAGGAAATTCTTGGTGTACTTACACCAGGAATTCATTTATTATCTTAAAGGGTAGTTTTGCCATCAGGCCTTTATTTATTCATCTGAAGTAACAAATATCAATGGATATTTTTATTAGTAGTAAGACAGTTTACAAGAGCAGTGTAACCTGGCAATGGTTATGAAATGTGTCATTTACAGAGGATAATTGTCTCTGTTCAGATGATTGTATACCAGCACTGATGGCCTCAGGCTTGGCTTATGAACTGTGTTTTAAGCACAGTGAGAGAGTTTTAACAGCCCAAAATAGGCAATTGCACCCATTTTGCAACGTGGCTGTCTCAGCTGCAAAGTCCAGATGAAGCAGAAGGGAATGGTTTTCCCTTCCCCATTTATAAGATGAGGAAGAAATCCGGCACAGCTGGAGTTTGTTGAAGAGTCAGAAGGTGCCACATTTTGATGCCAACTTGTGAGACACCTCATTCACTTCATCATCATCATCAAATGTGTTTAATTTGTTCTGTGTAATTTCAGACACTTCAATATTTGCAGTCCTGTTGTGGAATTGAGTCCTTAAGGAAGAACAAGCCCTGGGCAGTGCAGAGGGCTGATGCAAACACGAGTGCCTGCTCTGTCCTTGGGCAGTCGTGGCTCACTACAGGGGCAACCAAATATTTTGATAATTCTGTGTTTTTAAACTTGGCAGTGCAGCCTGCAGAGGCTTTTAGACTGGCAGCCACTAGAGAGCACTACGGGATTGTCTCTTTTCCAAAGCAGGGTGTGGTGAACTACAGCCTGAAAGGCTTTTTTCACATTTCTGAAGGGTCCTATTGTGTTCTGTACAAAATAGAGGATATTAAACCAAGATGTTAGCACCTCTGGCGTTTTGCTTTACACAATTATTGTTCATGGTGGCTTCTTTCATCAACATGTAATTCTCACTCAGTAGAGTTTCACTGGGGTCTGTAATGCAGCCAGGAAAAGTCCCCTATAGTAATTATTTTATGGGTTATTTTTACCGTAGGGCTGAATGACGATGCTTCGCTGCCTCCTGCACAGATAACCTTGGGGAATCCGGTTCTGCTTTAGCTTATCCTCAGAAAAACTTCTGCCTCAAATCATTCTGGTTCAGCAAACAATGAATGGAGTGGATCTATGTAAAATACATAAACTCAGAGAAATGGTGATTTAAAGGGCAAATGCTGCATGAATGAACCTGTTAACCTCTCCTGATCCAAGTATTTGATGTTTCCTTATCTGACTGACATTGTCTTTTTTTAGATCTCATGGCCTATCTTTCATATTCTCCCAGAAAAAAAAAATGCTGTATTTTCTTTTGAAGTACCTGTGCCTTGAGATTTCTTTTCTTCTCTTTTCATACATCCTTCTGAAATCAGCTGGACCTTTACACTTTGCCCTTTTAAAGCTCCTGTGTGCTTTTTGGGAGGACTTTCTCATTGAAATCATTGGTATCTTTCAGCTTCTTTTATGAGCAGAAGGTTGTAGCTTAAAACTTGGCAGTGCCTGTGGAAGAGAACTCATTCTCAGAAGGTAATGGGCAGCCCAGAAGTGCAAAGTTTTCCTCCCCAGGTCTGCAGCTCTGCTTCCAGTGAGCGCTGAGTGCAGCCGTGGTCAGCAAAGGGATTGTCCCAGAATGGTGTTTCCTTCCTTCAGATCTTGGTGCTGAGGGGCAGAGCCACTTGTTCCACTGAAGTGAAGTTTTCCTGTCAGCATTATCGAGTCAGAGCAGCTGGAGGGGAATTAACTGGATTCTGGGGAGATTAAATGTTGGGGCCAGCTGTGTAAATGGAATATGTGGTGATGTGAAAGACCCCTCTCATGACAATGGTATTCATCACATCATCCTAAATAGACCAGACTGGAAAAAACCTCCCCTGAGCTGCAGATCCCAAAATTAGTTTGCCAATCTGTTTGTGCCTGTGTTAAACTTGAAATCCTAATTAGCAGGATTGGTTTGAAGCACTTGGTGACAAAGCCCATGTTGCTTCTCTGACAGTTGAACAAAAATGCTTAAAATAATAACTCACAGGTGTCCCTGTACATGTGTTGGGTTTGCTTGGGGTTTTTTTTGGTAGTTCTTCTTCACAAATAATGAGGAAACTTCATAAGAGAGACTCCAATTCTCTTCACCTTTCCATTAGCAGAATGCTCAGCTGGGAAGTGATTTGGCCATATGGAAAGTGTTACTGGCTTTAAATCAAGTGATGGAATGTAAAAGTTACTCAAACAATTTGTTTAAGCAACTTAGAATAAACAACATTCACGATATGGTGGTTTTTAAATTCTGACGTCTTTAAACTTCTTAGGAATATTTGGGGCTTTCTAGGAGTTTTCCTGGACATCCTGGGTCAAGACCCTTCCCAGGAATACCTAGATTGAGACCTTTGTTATGATTTACTGTCCTGAGAAATTTTCAAAGAATTCCCTATCACTTTCTGGGAATTAATTGATCTAAATCTTTTCTGGAGCTTTCCTGGGCTTTGCAGGTATTGCTGAATGTGTGATCTTTCCAGGAATTCCTGGGCAGAGACCTTTTCTACAGTTTCTGGACCTACAACCTTTCTTGGCATTTTCTCACTTTTTATAGTGAGAATTTGCCAAGGATTTCTGGATCTAGAACCTGAAGTACTTTCTGTGCTATTCTAAGAATTTCCCTTCCTAGGTTTAGACCTTTCCTAGGAGTTTTCCCAGGTTTTCTAGGGAATCTTGGATCTAGACTCTTTCCAGGAATTGCCTTCAGAAGTCCTTACGAGAACTGCAGTAGCTCCTCACGTCCCATATGCCCTGATTTAGCTTCAAGGTCTAGAAATAGTTGTAACCATTTTTTGCTGCCAGAGATAAGCATCAGTCCTGTGCACAGCTGAGGAGCTGGAGGCATCCTGCAGAGAAACTGTTTGAATTCCTGTGTTAAAATCAGTTACCACAAAAGTGATTTTTTTTCTCTCTCAAAGCACACTGCTGAACTCACTGCCCCCAGGAGTGATGGTAAAACAGCCCTGAGTGCAATCTGCATTCCCTCCATTCTCTGATTCCCCTGTCCCTCTCACAAAGCCAAAAATGCCTCACAAGGACCTTGTTAGTTCATACACGAACTCCTCATGGCATCACCCATGCAAAGGCAAGTCATAAAATGTTTACTCTTCTCCTTCTGCCAAATGCTCAGAGCCAAAGCCTTAATTGGACTTGAAAAATATGCTTATATCTTTCCCTTTAGGGCATTGGAGTTTTAAACTGCTGTCTGGCTGTTGTCCTCAATCCTGAGTTAACTTCTGTGGGCTGAGAGTAAAGCCAATCTTCCCAGAATGGTCTGTTGCAAAGGTGATTTTATTTTTCTGAGAAGGAGAAACACAGGGACAGTGTGGTGGTGTCTGATCAATAGCCAGAGCTACCTGAAAATTTCTCATCTTGCTGGCTTTCTTTTAGCACAAAAGAAAAAGGGAGAATTCATAAATATGTGGATGCTTCCCTGCAGGTCTGTTCCTAAGCAAGGTGTGATCTCCAGCTACTCATGCTCTGCACCAGGAGGTGCTGGTCCCTTATGAGCCCAGTAAAAAAGGCACTGAGCTGCTCTAAAGTGACATTTTAAATGGTATTTATTAGAGCTGACACTATAAGGAAGGAGTAGTGCAGATAATCTCATATCCCAAAAGAGATATAAACTGGGGCTTGGATTTTTGTGGATTCAGTCACAAACTTAAAGGTTGTAGTTTCTCCATTCCCTTCCTTCCTTTTCAGATCCCTTTGGTTTACATCAGTTTGGGAAAAGGAGCCAAAGCACCCATTTCTGTACCACCACTGAAATGGAGCAGGTGTGGAACCATTTGCTATTTTGTCTCTCTTGGAATAGAAGTGTATTTTTGGAAGTGGCAGCAGAGAGAACAGTCTACATGAGCCAGTTGTTAAAGCTTCATCCGTTGCGAGTTCAGTTTAAGACTCGTGCATTTTTCAATCCTAATGTTGTGTTGAACTTACCTTGCTCTCCACTAAGCATGAATCATTCTCCTTGATTAATCCTGATAATAAAATTACATATTAGAAGCCCTGTAGGATGAGAAATAATTACTGAGGCACCATAGGAATGAGGGAGTCAGCTGCCTTCCTAGAGTATCCTTCAGAAACTCCAAAATGCCTCTTTCATAATCACTGCACAATAGGAGTTGCCAAAAAGCAGCATTTGAGATGAGCTTGAACTGCAAAACTGGCATGACAAGTTAGAGAAACCACTTTTCTGTGCCTCCTGGTGTAATGTTACACTGCATGGCTGCTGTGTCAAGAGGATTACTACAATCAGACACATGAAGAATTTAAAATTAAGAACTAAATGACACTGACTTTATAATGCCTGTAAATGATGTTACTCAAAGTGGCTGGCTTTCATCAAAATTGGAGTTAATTTGGTCAAATTGCCAACACATTTCTTTTCACTGCTTCTTTCAAACCACTTCTAATTATAACCTTAAAATAGCATCTTTTATGGCAAAAAAAAAAAGCCCTCAGACCTGGGTCAGCAATCTATTTCCTTTAGCTCAGAGATTTTTTTTTTAATTTTTTATATGTATTTTCCTCCAAGAAAAGCATATGTTTGCTGAAGTAGATATTTCAAATGGGTGCTTCATCTAACTGAGCTTTTTGCAACTTCTTTGGGTAGGTTGAGATATAAAAGTTACAGTACATTAAAAAAATTGTTCTTTTGTTTTTTCCCGTTTTTTCATCTAGTTTTCTCATTTACCTGTTGCAATCAGGCAATATCTACCAGCAAGCTGGCAATTAAGATTTTGGAACTCTCATTCTTGCTTTACCTGAGCTGTTTGGACACGTCCTGAAGTAAACAGGTAAAACTAAAAGGCCAAGCAAAACCTCTACAAGCAAGGCTGCAGAAAGATACCTGCCCATATATGTTATAAAGGGTGGAAATGTTAAAACTGCATAGTCCTCTCCTCTTTTTGATGTGGAATTTGTAACTGAACACTGAAGGTGCTGGCAATTCCAGGTTGCAGCTGAGTGGAGCTGGTCAGTCCAGCTGTTACCCTCAGCTCTGTAGTATGTGGTACAGCAGCACTTTCCTTGCAAGTATTGAGTTTTTCCTCTTCAGAGCTAACCCATGGCTTCCATAATGCACCTGGGAATGCAGTTTGTCACTTAGGAGTGACCAATGCTACATTTACTTTTCCCAGTACCTGGAAGAAGGGTTTTGCTGTGAGTTGCACTTCTGTTCTCTCTCAGGTATGAGCTGCCTGAACACCAAAGGAATGAAAATTGTGCTCAGAACTTTCCTTCTCTGGGCACCCTGTGCCAGGGCCTCCCCACCCTCAGAGGGAGGAATTCCTTCCCAATATCCCATCCATCCCTGCCCTCTGGCAGTGGGAAGCCATTCCCTGTGTCCTGTCCCTCCATCCCTTGTCCCAAGTCCCTCTCAGGCTCTTCTGGAGCCCCTTTAGGCACTGGAAAGGGCTCTGAGGTCTCCCTGGAGCCTTCCAGTGCCTAAAGCTCTCCCAGGCTGGCTCCATAGTGGATGCATGGATCTGTCCTGGCTTTTCACTGAGCTGGGATAACTCCCTTTGACCAGGGACACCCAAACCAGTTATTTCAGGGCATAAATAGTTGAAGCCATTGTGTGAACTGGAAATGCTTCAGCTTCTCGGCAGGGCTGCCAAACAGAGCACCTTACCCCAGGACAGGATAATCCACCTCCCAGTCCCCTCCTGAGGTAAGACAAGAATTTATCCCCTTTTGAGTATCTCCCTGTTAAGATAAGGATGTGCATGCATCTGTTTCTCATGGAATAACTGGAGCTCTTCAGGTTTATCCCCTTGCTTGCCCTGCAGAAACTTCTTTGTGTATTCCAATCCTCTGCATCTCTTTTGTGGGCATAAAAGAAGAAATAATGTTTTTAATAGTTCTGTTGAGTAGTGTAACATCTCCAGATAAAAGTGTAATACTTCCTTTTTTACATATGATATAAATGATTGGACCAAGGATTAGGAATCAGAACAGCACAGTAGGTTGGTTTATTTATAGGCTTGGGGTTTTTTTAACTAAGGCTGTGGGAATAACTTTTTCTTCTGGTCCATCAGTTGAATGGGAAGATCAGAAATCAAAACTACCCTGTTTCCAGTTTGCTCACATTAAAGGCCCTTATCTTTTTTTCCATAAATTGCTGTGCAAATTAACTCCTGAAGGTAATTTTTCTGAAAACTAGTTCCAATAGCACTTCAAAAAATCTTTTTTCCATCACGTAATTTCCTCAAATGAGTGCAGATTCTTCAATAATTCAGTGAACTGAACTTTATTACCTCATTCTGTTCTATTTTAGAAGGTGAAGATTATCTCTTTTGGCTGAAACGAGGTGTTAATTGATGTAGCAGTGTCATGGAACTGCACCTTCAGTTTCTCCATTCGAGAGAAAAGATGCATTATTTAAAATGTGAGATTCCTTTTATGAGGTTTATCTGTGGACTGAATACCTTCTGCTCACTCTAACCCAGGCACAGACACTCTTTACAGAGAAGTACAGATGTAAACTGTGACCTGAGCATTTGAGGTTCAAATTCTGTATGAAAGCTGAATATTAAAGACTTTGTGTGGAATTTGGTGCTTATCTCTCCATCTGCTAAAATGCCAGGCAGGCTCACAAAACATCCTGGGGCAGGAACTGGTGCAGCCACATCCAGCCAGCAGCCTCTGTGTCTTTATTGATATTTGCTTTATTTGTGTTCTCAGAGAGCCTTTGTTGGTTTGGTATTTACCCATTTGGGTGAATTTCTAGAGAAAATGTTAATGAAAGATCCCAGAAGTCATCCCTGTTTCTGTCAAGGGGGAATCCTTGATTCAGTGGCCCTGGCCTGGAGCATGGCAGGGCTCTACAGCCTTGGGTCTGAAGGTTAGTAAGAGCAGGAACATTCCCATGTCTGCTCCATGGAAATGTGTCTTTTGGGCACAAATTCCATGCCTGGCACTTCCAGAATTTGCTGCTACATTAAAATATCCTCCTGCACTGAGTACACATTATGTAGATGAAGATAAAATGTAAAGTAATCTGGTAAGGTTTGGATACCATGGAAATGCTGCATAGTCCCACCAGCACCAAGTTATCTTTTCCTCTGGGTGAAGTCGTGTGTCTTGGCTTCTAGCTAATCATTTTTAATCCTTTCAGTCTGCATAGAAAAGGAGGAAAATGTGTTTTCAGCAGGGTGATGCTGTTAACCAGCTCAGATTTTGTGTTACACCTGACCACTGATTGCTTGGCCCAACACGTCTTAGCCTGCTGGGTCTGCACAACTTTCTCCCTCTTCCCTGTGTTTTCCAGGGAAAAGAAGGTTCCTGAGGAGACCAGTGGCAGAGCTTGGACTGCGTTCTGAACTGATCTTAGTTGGTTATTTTCTGCTAAAGAGAGAAGCTGCAAAGCAGAAAATCAGCAGAAACTTCTAAGACGTTTCTACAAGCATAAATCTTCCTTGATTGCCTGGCTTGGTTTTAAAGACATGTAAATTTTCAGCTTACCCAGGGATCTCACAGAAAACCTAGTTCCTGCAGTTTCTTTTTTCTCCCAGTTTTTTCATCCACATCCTATATACAGAGTAGATTTTTTTATATCCTTCAAGAGTATTGTGGACAAACAGCGGCTTTGTTGTTTGTGCTCTTTCCAGTGGAGCAGCAAGAAAACAATTTCACCTGTGCAGGCAAAAGTGAATTCTGCAATCCAAAGCCTGAGGGCACAACTAATTACCCTGCAGGGTAGGGCTTGCTGGGGCAGCCTGAGTAAATTGGGGTGCTGAAAGAAATTGGAGGAAAAAAAGAAGTTGCTTCTCTTTTTTTTGTTCCTCCTGGCCACTGCCCCCAGTATGCTCAGAGCCCTTCCTCAGGGATAAAAGCTGTTCTCCAGGTCCTGCAGGAATCTGGTCCAAGGGAAATGGGACAGTGCCTTCCAGGGCCTGTTGTGGTGTCTCATGCAGGAGATACTGTAGGATATGCAGCTCCTGTGCTGAGAGCCCTCCCTGGCCAGAGGATCGTGCACACATCGTTAGTGGTGAGGAGATGCCAAACCCGTGGCAGAGAACCAAGTTGGCAGGGACAGGTTTTGCTCGTGCCTGCCATGGCAAGGCTGCTCCTAATTCTCGAGGCAGGGAAGGGGAGAACAAGCAGTTTCTTTATTATAATCTTACAGCAGCGATTCCACACCGAGCTGGAAACTGTTGTCACAGTGTAAAGGGCTTGGGGTGATCCTTGTGAAAACAGAAGCATCAATGCCATCATTTCAGCTAAACCCTCCACCAAATGCTGAAAGGTCTGAAATCTTAAATTTAAGGCAGGATTGAGATTATTTGTCACTGGGAATTTAAATGAGGATCCATCCCAGTGCTTTTTAACTCCTCTGTGAGCGGGACCAGCTGGTTCTTCCTGTGATCAGCTCAGTGGTTTGGTTCCAGTGGCACCTGGAGCCACCAATTAAGAAGACTTAATCCCTAAACACCGAGCCCCTGGGCACATGATACACGTGTAAAACACGGCAGGAGGAAATGAAAAGCGTGTCCTGCAAAGCCAGCTTGAAAACACGTTGAAAGGGAGCTCTGACAGATCCAATGACAAGCCTAAAACAAGCACCTGTCTGACGAGGAGAGATGGCTCTGCTGGCACCAGCAGCGGCTGGTGCTGCCATGGAGCATCTCCCTGCAGCTCAGCACCAGGGTGAGTTGATGTGAGGCCCAGCTGAGCTCCACACAAAGCTTGGAAAAGATTCTGAGGTATAGTTATTTTATTTAATGTGTTTTCACTTCATTGTGGTTGGTGGTTTTGCGCTCGTCCTTTGATTCTCTGCGTGATTAAGCACCTCAGCGCTTGCTGTCTTTGTGGGTTGTTTGTTCCATTTGGAGTTTATTTTGCTTGTTTGGGTTTGGTTTCCATTGGTACCAAGTGAAAATTAATAATTATATGCTTGTAAATAACTGGGGCAGGACTTAAAACCAAAAAAGGGAGGGGTTTTTTCTTTCTGCTTCCATGTGTCTGGCTCCTTTAGGACACCTGATTTTTGCATTATAAATTCTCAGCACTTTTTTGTAATTTTGAAGCTTTAACTTAGTTGACTGCCCAGAAATCAACCTGTCTATGCAGAAGCACAGTCTGGCAGAATCAGTAGTTTCCAGTCACTGTTAAAAGGTGTATCTTTGCCAAAGAAACTCTGGTAATTTCTGTTACAGTTAAAAGAAAAAAATGGGGTATTTCAGGTTTTTTATTTAATCCAGCCTTATTATATTTGTTCCTGTCTACATTATCAAGTCTTCATTGCTGTGACTGAGACAGCAGCAGAAATTATGCCTAAATTGGATTGTCTTTTGAGGGCAACTAATAATTAAACCTCCTGCAGCCTGTGCTGCTAATAGGCAATGGAAGTAATTACTAAGTTTGAAAGAAATACACTGATGTGGGAAATGTTTGACAATGTCTCCAATAAAATGGAGATACAAGCCAGCAAGGGGTTATTGGTCTAGACAACATAACCATGGCATTTCATTTCATTCCACAAACTGTTTAGATTGCTGTCTGAGGAGGGCTTCTGTTCATCACTTTTTAATTTGATTTTACTGTACAGCAAAACTGGCATTTTAGCTTGTTTTGTGAATTGCTATTGCCAAGGTTATGAACTTGGTTACCACCCTTAGCTTAGATGCGAATCTTTTAGAAAAATGTTTATCAAAGTTCTTCCTTCCCTTGGTGTCCAGAACTATTTGATAGAAGTGGAATTTTTCCTTCTCTGTGTTCCTTCTTTAAGTCATATTTTCTGGCTTGTTCCGTGAGATTCCCTTACCCAGCTGGTGGTCTGGTTCTCCCCAGTTCTCATCAGTCACTATATGTTCTTCTCAAAACAATAAAATTCTCACTGTGAAAAACTTTCTATTTGAAGTGGGATGGCAGCATTCCTTTTTCATGTCTGCTCTCTGTGTTCCAACATGGCTTGCCTCTGGCTGCAGTTCTTGCATGTCTCCAAGGATATTACTAATCCACTTTGGAAAAGAATGGAAAATCTGTTTTACAAAGGTTTTAAGTCTTTTAAACTGCTTTTGTTTCAAAATGAGTCCACTCCTTCCAATTTTAAATTCTTTTCTTGAAAGAAAATATTTTTATTTTTCACTCTGATGGGAAAAAGCTACGGAATGAAATCTCTATCAAGATTAATGGTGATGTTCTTAATTATTTTTGAATAAAGCAAGATTTTTTTTTTAATAGTACTGGAATTAGTAGTAGGATTATTTTCTCCCCACTTGGAAAAGAGAGATGAGAGAAGTCAGTAACATTTTCTCTATTACTTTAAATTTAGCAGAATTACAGGAATTACTAAAGAATTAGTCCAAATGGGTTATTTAATCTTGGTTTGGCTACCCAACCCTTTTTCTCATTTATTATCCTGTTATATACTTGCAATGTTATTCTACTTCATTCCAACCCACTCTAAGCCACTTCACTGCATCTTTTTTTTCAAAGCACAACATTTTTCATGTGTGCTCCAGTGTGACCAAATTTTTTAGCTTTTTTCTACTTGGTTGAGAAACACTCTTCTTTTTTTTTCTATTTCTTCCTGGCTATGAAAGTCCTATAGATTGGATCTTAACCCTCAAGGAAAATATTCCAGATACTTCCTCCCAGGTATACTTGTCACTGGTTCATCTGCTGTATCTTAGAAATAAATGCCTTGGAGGAGAAAAAAATGCATCAAAATAATTCTTGAATTTTGACACTGCAGTGATCTGTATTGGCTAATGATCCATCCACAAATGTGTGGTGTGAATCTGCTCTTTCTCTTTCAGTCTTGGAACATTAAACTTGCTTTATTTTGAGGCAATTGCTGCATATTCTTCTTATTTAAATGCACATGTGTGAGTGTACTGACAAATATTTCTTTTTCATAGTATCAGTAGTAAAGTTTTTCAAAAGAGTGTTCCCTCTTCTCTTTTAGGTAGAGATGGAGGTATCTTTATTTACAGTAACTTTCATTGATTGGTTTAATTACTTTTTGAGATTATTTCCATGAATCACTGAGGTTCAGATTTTTGCAGACTCCCCAGGAGGATCTGTTTGTGCTTTCCTATTCCTCCCACCAAACAGGCAAGTCAGGGGAAGAGGGCACACGGCAGGCACCAGTTCTTACATCTTCTTCCCTCTGGTTTGTAGAGAGATGAAACCAAATCAGGATTCCCACGGCTTGGTGCGATGCTGGATCTCCTCTAGATGAAAGAGAAAAGTAGAGGCTGGGCTGCTGAAAACAGAGCACTGAAATCCTGGCCCTGCTGGAGCCACTGCCTAAAGCTGATCCCGATTTCCAGATGGCAGAGGTTTCCCTGTGTCTGGAGGGAAGGCTTTGCACGTTACATGTTCGCCAGTGTTCACTCTTTGGAGCCGAGTCTGGACATGTTGGCTGTCCCTAATTAAAGTAATCTAGGAAATTTAATAAGCTGAGCTTAAAATTTAGCCTTGAAGTGTGTGTTGTATTCATGTAACAAATCTCCTGTGATACTTATTTAGATGTTTGCCAAGAGCGATGCTGTCTGAAATCATTTGAAGAATTATTTGAAATAATTTGAAGAATATATTCTCCTCTTAAGACCACAGACCTTCTTGTTTTTTGGGTTTTTTGTTTGTTCTCCAAAATGAAATCAATTGCACATCCTCTTCCATCATCTCTTACCATTTCTAATTTATCATCTCACCAGAGGAATGACATAAGATAGAAATCATTCTGGAGAGAATGGGCAGAGCATGTGGGGTAAAGAAACTATTGCCTGTATAAGAGAAAAATTACTTATCTCTGTGTGAGACAATAGTAATAGTTCTGTGCTTTTGCCTTGAGTGGCAGAAGGTGACAGTGAGAGAGAAATACTGTTCAAGTAATAATGCACCTTCCTTTTAGTCAAAGAGGTAAGGAGGGCTATGTGTAAATGCATATTTTTTCAGGAGAAACACAATCTTTTAGGCAGTGATAATGGGGAAATAATCTAAAATCTTCGGTTAAAAAAATTTATAAAGACGATAACAGCATTATTTTTCCCTCTTGAATATGTTATATTCTACAGCACAGAAAGCACTTAATATTTCATAACAGTGTGAAATTGTATCATGCAGGTGTCATCAAATGCAATAATTAAACCTCGGCAGAGTGGTTCAAACATGCTGTTACTGGTGTGACCAGTTAGTGCTGGGAGAGATGGGGGAGAGAGGCTCATGGGGGAGCCCGTAGGCAACCAGGGTTAAAAGACCAATGTCAGCAGCATCTTAACGAGCTGAGAAAAGGCTTTGTGCCCAACATGCTGCTTCTTGTGCTTTAATAACTGCTCATTCCTGATACTGCTCCCTTCGACAACCAAGCCTGTATAAAGGTGATAAAAACATGAACTGTGAGGAACATACCTGAGCCACAGCTTGGGAGGCTTTTCCTCTTGTTTGAAGGGGCTGGTGATACAATCAGAGTGAGCTGCATCACTGAGCTAAGGAGGACAGGGATGGACCCCTTGTGTAAGAATGTTGGTTTTATAATGAATAGTTCCACATGCATTCCTCTCTTGCAGGGAGCATCCAAGAACAGTTATTCAACTCAAAGGATTAAAAAGCCAAGTTTTGTTCTCTCTGGTTTTGCCAGAATCTGTCTTATCTTAAAATCGGTGATGACATTTATCTGTAAGTGTGTGTGAATGCTGGGCCATGAATGTGAACTTTGGATTCAGGAGACAGGCAAAGGTGATATTTGGACACTTGAAGATTCAAATTGATACTGGGTATCAGGAATTCACCTTAAGAATTTCTCAACCATCACCCCTAGATATGAAGGACTGAAATGTACTCTTTAAAGACATACTTAATTTTGTTTTTATTGTGCACAGGCTTCCAGAATGACCTTTTAATATGTGTTTTATGGTTATGGCTTTTAAATCAAGCCTTATTATTTTGGCTAGAGAGTGGGAAAATAAAAGCAAAGAAACACCCTTGAAACAAAAAAAAAAATCTAAAAATTAAGAGGCTGCTGGGTAGAGGATGGTAAACCAAAAGAAAGATTGCTTCTAAATTGGCAAGGGAATTTCTATGTTATGCCAGGTATCTTCTTTTGTGAGATGAGTTTAGATTTGGAGAGTAGAAGATGAGAGCCTTAGGACAGACTGGAATATGGAGAGCAAGGCAGCTGGGAATTTCAGAAGGTTTCTGTTCCAGGTGGAAGGTGTTGTCTCTAAAATGCAAGTGAAGCCTCACAGGTGAGGGAGGCAGCAAACATCTGGCAGAGCACAGCTCTGGGTGACCACTGGGAAATTCCTCTGAGCCTCTGCAGAGTTTCTGTTCCTGTCTGTGAGAAAGTGCCATCCTCTGTTTTGTGACACTTGGAGAAAACACTTCCTGCCTGTGAGTAACATTTGGGTTTAGATTTGTAATGTGTGAATGTATCAGTGCTGTTTCTTTGAAAAACACCTGGGCCAGTTGAGTTCTCACTGGGAATCTGAATCTAACTCAGTGGGAGCTGATGTGAAACTGCAGAAATCTTTCTGTGGGAGAGTTGGAGGCACAGATACTTGTGATACAGCAGGATTGTGATATTCTGAGTAGGTAGCTTGGCAATGCTTAAATCAAAGACTGCGATTTTATTTGAAAAATCCTGTCTTGGTGAAGCAAAATTGTACCAGTTCCAGCACACTTTCTGGCAGATCATTAGTGAAACCTGCCTGGTCGGCTCATAGGGTGCTAAAAATCATAGATTTTCAGTGTTTGTGGCTTCTTGGCCAGAACAGTGTAACTATTCCATAATCCTGCTCCTGAAATGGAAATGAAAGAGCAAATAACCCATCCTAAGTGAAGGCCCTGCTGGTGCCCTGCCAGGCATTCCAAGGACTGATAAGTGTGTTAGGCCTGGCACCTTTAGGATGGGGATGTTGGGGTTTTGTGCTCCCTGATAGTGCTTGCCCTACCTTTAAGAGGACTTTATGGAATGCCCTTATCTTTCCTGGAGCAGTCAAGGCTGTTGCCAGAATTAGGACTGGCATGTGCAGTTGCTTGGAGCCAGAGCCATTTTCTGTCTGGTTTTATTTTGGAAAAAATAAAAAAAAAAAGAGTTATTTAAAATATTTAGATTATTTTGAAGCTGTATTTCTCATGCTGGATTTGTTTGTGTTTTGTTTTTTAACTCGAATATGGGTGTGTAGGGTGTCCTGTCTCAGAGAGGGATGATGCTGCTGATTCAAATTTCTTTCATAATGGAAGTTACAAGTTTGCTCAACATTCCTGCCTATTGAGATAGAATTGTGCATCTGAAGTTGATGGGGTTTCCTCAAGCCACCAGACAACCAATGCTGCTTTCTAGTGCTTCTTGTTTATTCTGTAATAATGTAGTGATAAGTACAAAAATATTGATAAATATATCTCAGTAGAACTTGCTTTTTGTTATGGCAGAACCTGGTGCACTCTCTGCTGTGATTACTGCTGCTTCACCCGAACAGTTTGTGCTCTTACCTGTTTTGTAATTATGTTGTTTTCCAACTGCTGCTTTTGATTTGTTTAAAATATCTGCTCAATCATCTGCAACACTGCTCCTATTTCTAAAGCAGCAAAACCCTATGAGCTGTTCCTTGGATGGAGTTAGTCCTGTTACATGTGTGGCTGACAGGCTGAGACCTCATGCTGTGATATTTAAATAAACATCTTTGCCATGCATCAGTTTCTCATAAATCCTGTAATTACATAACTACGTGTTTTACTTGGGACAATGATATCTTGGGAAGTGATGGTGCTTAGTTGATTTGTTTGTGGCACAGTCACAGGATCTCAGTATGCAAACAAAGAGGTTTTTTGGGTTCAGGTCCCATAGAACTGAAATGCAGGAGGGTCAACTTTAAATAATGAAATTGAGCAACTCTTTTCATGTTGATGTATGCAACTGAGAGGTTGTTAGTTCAATGACTTCTGGAAAAAATCACAGTACAACAATATTTTGGCTTGTGAACTGCTCTGCAAATGTAATTCTGTAGGTGTAATGTTAGTCTGTGTTCTACTTGGGGCTGGGCTGCTGTCTTTATATTTGGTTCACGCTTTCTGTCCTGTACAATCATCTATAATTCAGGATTTATTAAGGTTTTATGTGCAATGGCATCTTTCCACAGTCCAAGTTTGATTTGTGGTAGTTGTTTTGGATAAAATATAATGGTACAGCAAACTAATTGTTGTTCAATACAGAAATGCTGTTAGGAAAAAAATGCAAACATCTATTGACCTGTTCAGTCTCTCCTCCCTCTTAAGACTATCTAAGACAAGAGAGACGAAAAGCCAAACTGTCCCCATGCCAGTTGCATTACAAGCTGACAAAATATTTAGAAAAGCCTGTTCCTAGGCAAATACATGCTAGGAAATCAGATGGATGTTTGATGGATCTGATAACGAACACAAATTAAGACCCCAAATTGCTGAAGGCAGTTAAACAACCTTGGTGCCAAATGAGCTGCAGCAGGTTTGGACTCAGTGGATTGAAATTGTCTGGGGTCTTTTCCCCCAGCACACCTTTCAACTACTCAGGCTGGCTGGGGCCACTCATCCATTCCCTGTAAATCAGAGTTTTCTGTATTTTCTGCTGTTATCATTCATGGCAAAAGAACTCTTCTTGATTCTACCTTAGTATTGCTTTGCTTTTTAGAGATTTTACTCATGTCTTTAGAAAGAAGTGAAGATGGCAAATATTCTGTATTCTCACATCTCTTTTGTGAGGTGATTCTTTCCATATGCACTGAGAAATGAAATAAGTAACCAACTTCAAAAAGGAAGTTTATCTATGTTGAATCTTATTCCAATGTTCTCATTACCATCAATGTAAGTATTTCCCAAAAACCTCATTTTCCTCACTGGTAAAATGCAATTCACTTTCCTCTGGGGAGACAAAGATGAATGATAGAAGTGAATCAGAGGAGGTAGAGGTGAGAAATAGGATTAAAAACAATAATGCAAGAGGGAATATGTTGCTAGCATTATCTTGAGTTTAATGGTGTGAGTCAGTCATAAAATGTGAGTTGGCTATTGCCATTCCTCTAGAACTGAGGAAAAGATCAAAGAAGACCCCCTACATCTACACAGAGAAGCCTGGAGGGGCTGCAGAGTATTGCCAAGGTGAATCCTCGAGGGAGTAATGAAATTGGAATTGCTTTAGCCACAGTTGAAAGGTTAATGTTCTTGTGATGAATGATATGACAGCATTTAAATTACTCTTCTTTCTTCTTAGTGTTGGGTGTTACATTGTCTAAATTGGCCAACCAGCACAATTTTTTTCGTTGTTTACTGGTAAATGCAGAACTTCTTAGATCTCTGTTGTCAATGCCTAGGCCTGGCCTTAGTGTCTGTTTAAAAAAGCAAAACAAAAAAACCCCAAGCAAACAAAAACAACCCACAAATTATAAACCTGTGCAATAAGAAGCAAGAAAATACTAATGCCTTATCTAAATTTGAAAGGGTGAGGTTTAATTTACTGGGCTGTGCACAGGGTGATGAATTTGCTTTGTAAAACTCGGAATTTCTTTGCTAAAGTTGCATTCTAAGATCTGGAAGGCCTTATCAGTCAGTGACCTTAATTTCTCTCTCTCATCTCCAGTTCTGGGTGTTAGACCTCCTGCCTGTAGAACTGATTCTCCTTGCCCAGTTTGCAGTTGGGATCACCAGAGGGTGAACAGGAGCAGTGATTTGCTCCCAGAACAGCAGCATTGTGCAGCCCAGTGTCTCACAGAGCTTCCCTCCATTCCCATACCAAGTGCACCATTGGCATTACCCAGTCTCTGGCCTCTCATTATCAAATGCTTTTGGCTTTAGTGACCAAACCCCTCCTGTTTTCTTTGCTTACCCACAAAATATCCCCACTCTGTCCACAATTCCCTCTTGAATCCCAAACTAACAGTTGGGCAATAGGCACTCACTGCTCTGTTGCATTCCACAGTGCTTTTAGCCTGACTGAGCTGCAGATACTGAAGTGTTCCCCTTCGTGCCGAGACAGAACCAGTTTCTGGCATCTCTGATCAGTTCTGCAAACCTTTAGAAACTAAAACAAAAAAATATAATTCTCTAGCACTTTATTCATTTGACTGAAGTTGGCCAGAAAAATCGAAGGTTGTTTGTGGGTGATACATATGGACAGCAGGATTAGGTAAATTTTTGAAGAGCAACCTCAAGCTTGTTTCATTTTTTTATATTTAAACTTTACAGCCGTGGCTGGCAATGAGTTCCCTCTAATAAAGAATGTTATCAGTGTTGTGGTTGTTTTGAGTTAACAGTATGATGTTTCAGCCTTTGCCTTCCCCGTGCTCCATCTTCTAGCTCTCATTCCCTGCTGTGTTCTCTACTGCTGAGTGTTTATCCCTTCTCTGCTCACACAATGGGATTTCCCCTGTTTGTTTGGCCTGCCTGGAGGCTTTTGCTAAGTGAGAGGTGGCAGTGGCTTTGTGAAGTGCATCTCCGTGTTCTTTTCTATGCTGTTCCATTGCTTCCATCTGGGCAGTGAGAAAGCAGTGGCAGGAATAAACTGGCACTAACATTTAGTGACTCTCTCAAAGCATGGGACGCTTGGCCATGTTTATATATCCTGCAGAACAAGTATCTGGAAAAGTTTATCTGTGAAACTGAGCTGAAAGGAGTTTTTTAATAGGAATTTTTGTTTTGTTTCAGTCTTTTGATTATGACGAATGGTACAGAGAGTTTCCAATGTGCTCCACCATGGTGCTGAATTACCATGTTACTGTCAAGTCCCAGAATGGAGAAACATTTGTATTAGCAGTGCTATTAGCAATGTTTTTTGGCACAGTAACCATCCAAATCTTACTAATTTCCTGTGTTACATACCAGCAATAACCCTTTAAGTTCTGATTACCTAACCACAGCTACTTACCTCATGCAGAGAAAACACTTTAGTTTAGGAACCAAAGTGTAATGAAAATAAACCTGTTAAACTAACGAGCTTTGTGGAGCTCAGTCTCAGCAAGTCGTTGACCTGATGAATATAAACACTGTAAATGGACTGATGAGTAACGAGCTTGGCTTTTGGGCAAATTAAGAGTTTGTGTAGAAAACAGCGACACATTAGCACATTAATATTAAAAAAAAAATCCTCTAAATTTGCTCTCAGAAACTGAACTTCGGTCAAGTTTAATTATGAAGACATCTAGCACACTGATGGCTTCTGCTCTCGTGTAGTGTCTTTCTCTACTTATGCATTGTGCCCTTTTGCCCTGAAAACTCACATGGAAGAGTAAAGAAAATAAATGCTCTGCAGGTTTTGTCCCTGTAATTGCAATCCAATTTTTCCATTGCTAGTGTGAAAGAAGAGGGAGAGTGAATCTGGAACACAGTCTGCATGCCTGGTGTTTGCAATAGCTCCCTTGTCCTGGTGATAAGAAATGGAATATACTCTTCTCTCCATGCCCAGATTATAAATCACTGTTTCCACGTGGCCAAGGACATCAGTGTTTGTCCATCCTGGCAGGATCTGTTGTGCTGTAACAATGCTGTCACCTCTGCACAGAACTGCAAGAAAGAACATCCTCCATCCCTAAAGTGACAATAAGCCAATGCTTTGAAAAAATACTATCAGTTATGTAAAGGAAAGGTTAAGAGGTGACCTGTCATTTCTTATTCTGGAAATACACTGTGTTTTGAAAGAATTTTGGTGATTATTTACCTATAAAGAAGTATGCTTGGTCAGTCTAAGGTCTCATACAGCGAAGGGCTCTGTGTTTTAGTTGGCTCTCATTAATTCTCTGAAACGTAAAAGCAGCAATGTTCTGATTGCGTTTCAAGGATCTCTTGTATATATTTTTTTAAATTTAAATCTAATCTCTCTTTAGAAATCACAGAACCCTAAAAACATTTAGGCTGGAAGGGATTTGTGGAGGTTATCCAGGCCTTGATCTTCCTGCTCAAAGCAGGGCCCTCTCCTAAGTTAAATCAGGTTACTCGGGACCATGTCCAGTCATGTTCTCAAAATCTCTGAGGATGGAGATTCCAGTCTCCTGAGCAACTTGTTTCATGCTTAATCAGGTTCATTCTGTACATTTTTTTTTCCATATAACTAATCAAAATTTCCTTTACTGCAACCTTTGTCCTGTCCTTTCCCCATGGATCTATACAAAAGAGTTTAGCTCCAGTTTCTCTGTATCCTCCTTCAGGCAGGGGAGGATGCCAACTGTTCCTCAGCCTTCCTTGTCCCAGGCTGCCTAAAGCCACTTCCATGGGCCTTGGTGTGCTCCAGTCCCCTCCCCATGGGGTGATCTCTGCTACCCTGCCTGGGTTCAGGATCTCTGTCTCCTCATGGCTGTTCCAAGCCTGGACATGGTGTTCCAGAACTAGAGGAGCCTCACGTGTGCCAAGCAGAGAGGAGCAGTGGTTTCCCTGGAGCTGCTCTGTGTGTGTGCTGCTGCAGTTGTCCTTTACCCACCATTCAAGGGCTCCCTGCTGCCTCCAGTTCCACTGAGACCCGAAACTCCTGTGCAGAGCTGCTGCTCAGCCGTTCAGTGCCCAGCCTGTCCTTAAGCTGTTCCTGCAGTTCCAAAATCCCCTCTCAGTCCCTTCTCAGCACTATTGCATCTCACTGAAGTCAGTGTTGTGGGGTGCAGGTCAGCCTTTTGAAAAAGGCTGCTGGAAAAAATATTCCCTGTATCTGGGGCCAAATATTCAGTGAGCATATGGTGCCACCAGTGGTGGAGCAGCAAAACCAGAGTCTGCCAGGAGCACATTGACTTTGTTCCCTCCCTGCTCAGCCTGTGGATTTGGGCTCTGATGTTATGGTATGTGCCAAGAAAACGTGCAAGCACCGAGACGGCTGTTTTACTTTCAGGTCTCTGATTAATCAAAATCATCTTTGGAGTTACGGCTTTTCTCAAACACAGGCAAAGAGGCTGTTTCTAATGGATGAGGGGTTCTAGTGCAAAGGACACAGGGTTTAGTGTGTGTTTAGTTTTCTTCATTTTATGTGTTGTACAAGAATATAAAAGCACCAGAAATAACAGTAAAATAAAAGCAAATGTTAATATCCTATTAGCTTTAACAACTGGAACTATAATCTTTTTATTAACAGATGGAGTCCAGACTCTGTGCATTAAGTATTTTAAAAGTCATTTGACATTTAAACAGCAAGGGAATCACTTCAAAGGATACACACAAGAAATGAGGACTTCAAGAATAATTATCTTTTAGGTGATAAATAGCTTTTCAGTGTGATGCACAGCTAATGTATCTTCAATCCATCCTTAATTAATAAATAAAAGCACACACCAGTTAGGAGTTATGTCCTATATAGGTCTCAAAGTGTTTTGTCATGTTGTCATATCAGCATCCCCATATTGGCTGGAATAACTGTGAAATAACCTTCCCAATATTCTCCAGCAGGAGAATAAGGATTATAAAATATATAGTCCTGAGTAGTATTGTAATGTAGTTGATGCTAGCTAGATAAAATTGCTAAGTGTTAATTGCATTCACTCTTCATCTCTTTAGAAATTAACATAAACCAAAGGCTCTGAAGCAATTAGGATCCTAATGTAACAACTCTGAAAATGCCATGAAAAAATATTGATTTTAAATCCAAGCCAGCAGAATATTTATAGGAGCTGAAAAGTGGCTGAAACCCTTTGTCCATGTGTTTCATTCTTTACCAAAATAAAAACCAAGCACAAACCCCTACAAAACAAAACCCTCTAATTTTTCCATTTACTCCCAAAGTGCAGTTCTCTGTCTGGTAAGAAGTTCAGTCCTCAGCAAAAATCCTTTGCTGGTTTTGGGCTGAGTTTATTTATATTTGTTTTATACATGTTTATCCTTGGGGTGAGCCTGTCAGTGATGAGAATTCCAGGCTTTGTGGAACAAAATGCATTTCATAGCTGGACAAAGCAAAGCCAGACAGAGAAGGGGCTGCTCGCATGCGATTTTAAGCACCCTGGTACACATTTGCTCAAAGCCCTCATGATCTTTGATGTATTTGTCATCTTTAGTGTGAAGCCCTCCATTCTGAGGCCATAAAGATGTGAATAACTGAAATGAGTGCACTGAGTTATTTGGGGGACTTGACCACTGTGGGCTCACTGCCCAAAAACGAGAGATGAGTTTGTTAATTCGTTAGGCAGCATGAAATTCTTTCATAAGAATTCTTGAGAATTTAATAAGAAATTTTTCCATAATTTCGATAAACTGCATGGTTATTTTATGCCATTTTCATGGGTAAATCCTTTAGAATCAAAGATAACAATAAGATACAGTGAATATTCATTATTTTATATGTAAGTAACTATATACGGGTGCCAAGAATGTTGTATTACACACCTCCTGTGCCACTCAGCACATAAACCATCCACTCACATCAGTTTTGCATTTAGCAAAGTACCAATCTATGCAGAAAAAAGGGGATGGTATTAAATTTTGGCTTAGCTTTTAAGAAGGTTAAATACTTTAAATCATACACATTAATTGGTAACAACTCCATATGCATCTCACATATTATGCTGGCATTTAAAAACAAATGTTTTTAAACATTTTCTACATAATTCTACACAAATTTTCTACATTTTAAACATAATTCTACACAACTTCTGTGTGTTACAATGGTAAAGAATTAGGAAGGACCTCAGTTATGCAGGTCTATTGGGTTGCCTATTAAATGGATATCCAAGTGTGACTTATGAAGTCCACATATAGAGAAAATATTCAGAGAAGGAGAGAAAAAAAGACTAGAAATTGCTTGATTAGAGGTACATTTGGTCTTAAAAACCATGAATAAATGGAAATTCATCAGCAAACATTCTTGTCTGTAACATTCAGCTTCTCCTCAAGCTTGCAGAAATGCTCAGTGTGTTAATACACAATTCCAGGAATGCTGAAAAATAAGGATCAGTGGTGGCCTTAAGGTGAAAAAGTCAGCAATTATAGTCTGTAACACAGACAGAGGAAAGGCCAGTCTAAGCCCAAGAAGGTCTATCATGAGCTGTTGTTATTGGCATTAAGTTGCTCTTGGGCTTAACTGAGAATACTCAAAGTCCTCCATGCTCCACAATGTTCCCAAATTAATCCAGACCTTGGTAATCAAGGTAATGGCTGAGGGAGTGATTCATTATAGGGTGGGGTTCTGCTTTTTTTCTCCCCTCTTTTTACAGTCTGAAGAAAATTTTATGCTGACATTTACTTGCAGATCTGAAAAGCTCTCAGTGTCAAGCAAGGTGTTCTGCTGCTTTTTAAAGGTTGGAAATGAAAATGAAGGGTTGAGGGAGAGCTGAGAATTCAGAAAAGGAGCCTAGAGCTCCAAAATATAAATGTAAATACATTATACTGTTGTCAGATGTTATTATTTTCTGTTTCCCTTTCATTTTACATCAGCTTAGTTCCAGGAGGCTCAGAAAGCTCCCTTTGCTCTGTCCATTCTCCCTGGCTGCAGTAATGAAAATGTGACTTGAAGTAGGTTTTCTTCTCAGGGAAGGAAAGAGCAAACAGCCTTGCACTGCACAGGGCTGCTGACACGCAATGGTATGAATTCTGTGTTGGACTACATGATAAAGTTGTCATTTTGTGTTAGAATTTTACTATGCCAAGATTACAGCGCAGTCAGAAAGCTGCGTGTTTCAAATCTGGCTTTGTAATCTTATTTAGATCAACTTGTTCTCATGAGTAATCTCTCTGAAGTCAATGGTATGAATCCAGTCATAATGAAATTATTTGTTGTTTATTTTTTCTCATCTGGTAATTATACTTTGCTATCTGATTGTTTTGTGACCCTTGAAGCAAAAGACTCAAGAAGAGAAAAAATCTTAGCTTCTGCACTGGAGCCAGTTCTGAAGAAATGAAAAGTTTTTATAGTCTATTCTTAAAAGCACCAGAAAAATCTGGCAAGGAGTGTTCATACGGTGTTAGGAAGGTGGCTGATATATTTCAGATTTTTAAATATAGATGGGACTGTGTGATAAAGCTCTTTTGGATGGAAGAGAATGATCTAAAATTGTAACCAGTTGCATCTGCAGTGAGCCTGAAGGAATCTCTGTTCAACTGAGTTACCACACACACAAAAATACAAGATTTATAGCAAAACCAGGAAGCTAATATTCAAGTCTAGGAATAAAGCTTAATAACACATTTTGTAGGTGTGAAATATATAATATTCATAATGTATTTTACTCTTGCTATTCACAAGCAGTAAGTCAACTTTGAAATAATTTAATCAGCAGAAACAAAACCAGCATGGCTGAAAAAACTCTGAATGTTCAAGCACAGCTTTCCTTTTTCCAAAATTACCTCTTCATATTCTGTATGAAGTTCACAGAGGATTTAGATAAAGTTTATTTCCTGAAGCACAGGAATTGCTCTGCCCTCTCCCCACTCTTAATAATATTAATGCAAATTTTACACAATTTTTTGTTTTGTGCCAGTGATCAGAAAACATCCGTTCATTTTTCACACTCTGGCTTTTCATACTTAGTTGTGCAAAGTATTTTTCTCAAGTTGTTTCAAAAACTGAGGTCCAAACTTCATTTAAACAATTTCATAACATTAAATAATGATTTGTATAGTCACTTTACTCAGTGCTTTGTTCATCCAGTGTAATATAAAATGTTTGTTTCTGATTGAAGCTTAAATCAGAGGACAAAACAACCCCCAGGAACATTATAACAATTTTTTTGTGGTTTTCCCCCCATGGGGTTTGGTCAGTGATGTTTGAACAGTTGTGTTAAAGATTTTGTTGGGAATTTTGGGGGGGTTATTGTTTGATTTGGTTTTTAATCTTTGCTGTGGAAGATTTATGAGAGGTTTGGTCAGTTCTTGTCCTGCAGACCAAGTAGTGCCTATTGTTTGTGCTATTAATCTGTGGCATTTGGAGTAGCTTATTTTTAAATGATCCTAAACTATGCAGTAGCCCAGAATATTTTATTGAAGGCAATACAGAGAATTTGGAGTGGTTTTCACTTGAGCACATTATATCAAAGTTCTGTAATTCTAAATTCTAATGAAAAGTAACAAACTTAAATTTTAAATAAAAACCCTGTTTTTAAATTTTAAAATGCTGCATGCAGGGAACAAAGTGTATCCAGATAATTGCCTTGCAATCAAGATGTGACCTGTATCTCTTCCTGGTCCATGGTAAGTTTGTTCCACAGATGGATGAGACTGACACCTTTATGCCATTGGGATTAATCATTATAAAGCTTTTCTTTCAAATCTCCAAGTGGAAATGCTGATTCGTGGAATGGAAGCTGTCTTAAAGTCTTCCAATTTTTGTCATTTGTCACAAACCGAACTAAATATCGAGTCAAATAGATATTTATAACCAATGCGGGTTGGCTCTGTAGCATTTTGCCCACTGAAAATAGAACATGGATGGGGATATTTTTGTCAACCCATTTAAGATCTTATAGCTAGTGAGCTGAATTAATTGCATCAAAGGCATTGAACCATAGAACTGAATCGTAGAATCATGGATCTTAGTCTTAATCAAAGTTACCGTGTCACATGTGGGAAAGAGGCTGAGTGAAATAACTGTACGGACACACTGAAGAGGTTCTAGTGGAAATCTGGTAAAAATGTAGATGCAAGGGTAGTTTTAGTAACCAGAACCATTCTGAGCAGCCATCATCAATTCCCTGGGCTGCAGAATGTCTCGTTTCTGTGCAGTGATTCTAGGAGAGGAAGTGGAGCTCAAACGTTTTGGTTCTCAGAATTTTTTGTCTTCTTTTTGGAGATTCCGTAACACCTATAACCCGTGCGCTTCCATCCCCGTTGCTGCACAATGGGAAGGGAACAATCCCTGATCTCCTGGCTTCCACCAGCGGATTTTTGCCCAGAAGCAGACCCTGACTCGTCTACCCAGCTCCAGGAGGCTTCTCTAGGATGTGGATATGTTTCGCATGTGGAGCGAAAGCCGTGTTTCCCTCACTCAGCGCAGCCATCCCTTGGAAAGGGCCGCTGGGATTTTCCCGGCCTCTGGAATTGTCCCCGCGGCTCCGGGCGCGGCTCGGGTCCCTCACGGGAGCGGCCCCGCGCCGCCAGGTGGCGCTGTGGGGCCGCGCTGTCCCACAGCGCATGGCGCGGGAGCGGTTTGGGATCCCGCGGTGGATTCAACCCCTCCTGTCCCTATTAAGTACATTTTTAATTTGTTTTTTGCCATTGCACTACTGAGATCTTTCCACCTTGCCTTGAACGGCATCTTCCTTTGACTGGGCCTGCCCCGTGTGTTCTGATTGCTCAGGTCCTGAAGCGTTGCCAAGTCGTTTGAGGTCGGGTCACCTTAGATGGCGAAGTCGCCTCTGTGAAAGCTGAACTCGCACTTTAAAAGCTGTGCTGAGCTGAGATGTAAATCTTGGTCTAAACTCTTGTACAGTCACCCATTGATTTAACTGAGTTTGGGCAGGTCCTTAATCTTGTGGCAGATGTGGCCACAAAGATGATCCACGGGCTAGGGAACCTTCTGTATGAGGAAAGGCTGAGAGAATTGGGGTAAAAAGGCTGGTGGGAGACGTTATCACCGTGGTCCAGTATTTAAAGAGTGGCTACAAAGATGGAGATTTCCCCTTTACAAGGAATCACATGGAAAAGATGAGGGATAGTAGGTACAAGTGACTTCTGGGGAGATTTCAGCTGGAAACAAATGGACAAATTTCCACGAAGGAGAGCATTCAGCCAACTGAAATATTTTCAGTTCTTATTCTCAATCAAATTCTCAATTCAGTTTCTATCTTCAATCACACTTATGCCTCAATGCTCCTCCTTGGCCATCAGGAGGTCATTTTCAGGAGACACCGATGGCTTTCCTCGGAGTTCTTCCCACGGCGCAGCTGGAGCTGTTCCATGGCTCTGGAGGTAATTGCTGGGTGACAGGCAGAGTTTAACATGTTTGAACTGCCCGAAGGGATGAGCTGACTCTGAGGAACTGCAAAAGTTACAAAACTCAATAAGCAAACAGGGCCTGGCCCCGAGCCTACATTTCAAAGAGATGTTGTGACCCATCAGCCAGAGCGAGGATCCAGCATGGGAATTCCTGGATTTTACAAAGGGACAGAATTAGGAAGGCACGCATCCAGTGAGGATACCCAGAGGGCACACGCTTATTGGAGAAACTCCATGTAACATCATAAAAAATATGGGAAAAAACCAACTGGCTGCTTTCCTGGACACCTGGCAGCCAGGTATTCAGAAAGGTGGGAACTCCTTTAATGAATAGTGGATTTGGTGTGTGCCAAAAGCACTGCACACACATGGTACCTTTGGCCTGGTTTGCAGACATGGGGTGTCTGCCCAGAGCAGCACAATGCACAAGAGGAGGGTGTGAAATCACTCACAACTTGCAGCTTTTATTTGCCACAGAGGCTGCTCAGTGCATCCAGACTTTGTGATGTGGCCACGTCCATTCACTGCAGAAATCTGTCAGAGAGAGAAGAATAATATTCCAGGAAAGAGCTGGGCCTGAAGAAAGTAAGCAAGAAGGTTTGTTATTAAAATTAAGGGAAGAGGATTTAAAATAAATATCAGGATGCTCTGGAAACACATTTCCCAGAGCAACAAGCTTTGTAGGGCAACTTGCACAAGCCCCTGCCCCCAGCTACTGTTTCTGTGCTGCAAACCCCGTCCTCCCTAGGCAGATTTCTTACAGGTATGGATTGCCAAAGGTAAAACAGCAGGAATATTGCCAGCCCTGGCATAATTTAGAGCATTTACCTTCAAAGAAAATATTTTATTCAGTTGTCAAAAATCTCATTATCTGAGCAGAAAAAAAAAAAAAAAAAAAAAAAGGGAAAGAAATTTCTGGCTAATAAACTGGGAATGTTTCCTTAGTAATGAAGAATTTTTCTTAGGACTTTTTAAAGAAAAAGGTGAGGAAATATCAGGATGAGAAATGATGAGAAAAGATAATGCAATTAACAGGCTTGGCCAAAACAAGGCTGAATTAAAGATACTAAGCTTGCAAAAAATTCCTTTTCCAGACTTGCCCCACCACAAAAAAAAAGAGAAATTTTCTCTAAAAGCCAGATATGAGACCCAAGAATGGAGCAGAAACTGTTAGGACTTGGTTGGAATGAGAGCTGACTTTTTTTTTCCCCCTAAATATTTATAATTGCTATGCTCACAAAAGGTTGAAGCACAGATTAAAAAAAAATTATTTGAGCTAAATAGAATAAACATCAACTAATTTCCCCTTCCTCTCTACCACTAACATCTACTGGAGGACTTTTTGGGTGAGGCACTCATTTCATATTCTCAAAAGAATATAATTTTGTGGATTGTCCAATTTTTGGATCATGGGCCAGATGCTGTAGGAAATTTTGATGAATGTTGGATAGACATTATTTTTGGTTAAGGTGAGGGGAGTCTGTCCAAGGCCTCTCAGAGAGATTGAAAAACTAGTTGAATTCTCTAGCACTGATTCTGAATTTTCACAGTTTTCATCAGATTTCTCTGGCAAGTCCTTTCTCCTTGAATCCATGTACCAACTCTTAGCCTGTGTTGTGTCCATCATTCTTAAAAATCCCACAGCATAAACCAAACCTATTTTGTTTAAATGCAAATAAGTCACTGGATTTCATTACGTAACAAATTTTGCCTTGAGGTTGTGTGTAGTCTTTGAAAGTGATTTTAATGGATTCCAAGCTTTTAATATTCCTGTCTAACGTTTCTTTTTGTTATTATACTCTTTTTTTTGTTTGTCTGAAGTAGAAGAGATTATCTGTACTCTAACGTAAGCCTCCACAATATCCCACCATACAAAGGTTATGGGACTGAGCCCTGGTTTCTCCACAAAATAAATAACTCCTGAACAAAAGGCCCCACTATGCTGTCAGCCAGACCCTCCTTCCCTGCACTGCTGCTAAGCTGCAGTGGATAACATTACCTTCAGTAGTCAGAGAGAAGGCGGCAGCTGCGGACACAGCCAAAAGTATCAGAATTAAGAAACTAAAAATTCTGCACTTGGCCAAGCAAATTATTTTCTTGTAGCACTGGGAACAGCAGCTCTCTCAGAGAAACTGCTCCCAAACCTTTGGCAAAATTAGGATTCTGAAAGCAGTTACAGAGCAGTTTCCAAGAGCAGCATGACTCAGGATCTCTGTAAGGATGGAAGTTCTGTTTAAATGTGGCAGCCTCATAAAAGAACGTCTTGGTTTTGATCTCCCAGTAAATTTACTGGTAGACTCCTTGAGTGTTTGTTTAGGTCTTATCTGTAAAAATAACTTAATTGGGATGGAGTCTACAGGACAGCATTCCCTTTTATTGTTCTATTATAATTTTCTGACCCTAATTTCCTGCTTTGTCGTTTGGTTTGAATTGGACCGGTCATGAGAAAAGCCTTCGCCATAAGGCATAAGTTCTGTGTGGGAGAATTCTTTGTAGATATTTGTTCTGTGAATTGGAATAATAAACTGTTACAAGACTACTATGGATTTGGAAGCTACTTTGGCCGGTGGCAGCAAGTTTGAAACTTTTATTTCATTATTGTTCATTTTTCAGTTAATCCCACTGTGCAATTTCAGCTCATCCTACTTGCTCTTTTTCCTTTGGCAAAAATGCACAAACCACGTGCACGTTATGGACTCGTGTGACTGACATGACTGGGCTTTAACTGAAGCTCTGAATGAGTGGTTTTATAACGCACCATGAATGATTTAGACATGGTATTAAATAAATACATTTAGAAATTATAAAACAGATTAGTCTTGGTCTTGAATCAGTGCTTCCTGTTCCTGACAGGAGAGACTCAGAGGGGCTGGATTCAGTACAGCTGTGCCTTGGTAGGGTCCATTCAGGCTGTCACTGGTACTGTTGGCTGTAGTTGCTGATATTCTGCAACATTTCCTTCTGAGGGGTTGTATTTACTTTTGATTTTTTTTTTTAATTAGGCCAAGGAGTTTGCCATTTCCAGCACCAAGAGCATGTTCTTCCCAAATCCAAAATTTTGGTTTTGTTCACATTTAAGCTTTCTCAAATCCCTTGCAATGTTTTTTAAAAGTTTTTCAGTTTGCAGCTTTTTTAAGATTATGACTAAATGACATAATTTAAATTGCCTTTGAATGCTGATTTGACTCTCTTGCCCCAAAACCAGCAGTAGTTGTGTTGGGCAATGTATGTCCACACTTCCTGATATGAGCTGTGTTTATTGAGAGAACAGATATTGTAAATATTAAAAGAAAATATCTAAGTGCAGCTGCTTTTGTGACACAGCAGGTTTTTAAGGCTACATCAGAAGCACTGCTGGGGAATCAGGCACTGCCTTATTTATGATGTTAATGTTGTAGTAACATTGGCTTCAGGGGAGGGACTTCTCAAAGCTTCCAGCTGCTTAACAGCACAAGGAATGTGTGCCCCCAACTTTTATTAGCTACATTTGAAAACCCCATCATGGATCAACCTATTTGTAAGGATAGACACTTGCTTGAGCCATCATTTGGATTAAATGGATGTCTTAGTGCAGAAGAGGAAAAAAACCACAAAGTTTCTGGAATTAAATTAAAAACATTGCTAAAGATCTGCTAATATAGATGGATATCCCGAGAGGAATATATTTTTGGATCTGAGTGAAGATTGCTTGGTTAACTTAGTAAACATGGTTGTTGAACTATGAATTTTCTTGAAGAGAATTTAGTTTTCAGATTCTGATCTGAAGCCCAGTGATACAGAAGGAACTTTGTCTCGACAGAGTGAAATGCTTGGAGTAATTTCTGAGAGCCTTCCTTTCACTGAATAACTCAAAGAGTCTCAACGAAGTCTGAGTAAAATTAGTAATTTAGTGCCCCTAGGGATGCAGTAATGAAAAACATCCTGACAACGTAAACTAAATTTTCTTCTCCGTGGTGCCAAGTAATAAGACGAGTCAATGGGCAGAAAACGATGCCCAGGAAGTTCCACCTGAACATGAGGAAGAACTTTCCTATGCAGGTGACTGAGCACTGAACAAACTGCCCAGAGAGGGCTTGGATATGATCTTCTGGAGGGAATTATCTAAAACATTGAGTGTCTGTTCCTGCAAAATTAGTCAAAGCCAGTCAAAATATTTCAGAACCAAGTACTGAAAAATATATTTAATTTTCCATTCATCCAGACATGAGCACTTTCCTCAGTGCCTGTGTTTATTAGTGATTCTCAGTAAAATAATCTGAAATCAGACTAAGTATGAAAGAGCAAGACCTTGCCTTTTGCATATTTTGCAACATGAGGCATTGGAAAAAATAACAAAAAAAAATTCAAGAAGCTTGTAAAATTGTTATATAAATTGGTACTTTTCCATCATTACACTACATTACAGCTAATCTTCTGTAAATGTTCTTGCTTATTGCTTTTTTAATGAATGCCCTTCTCAGTTCTGAGTTAGGCTTAGTCTTATGGTTTTAGGAGGGGCAGGTATTGTTACAAACACAGATGGTTTTGGTTTGTTTCCAAAGTTAAACTATTAACTAAGTGTTGGCAGCTGCATTTACCATTTTATATATATTTAAATCCATTTTATGGTAAGAGTTGTTTGTCCTGGATTTAAGGGTGTGAAGTGCATCTGTACCTTGTAACCTCATCAACCTTTTGGAGTTCAGTGGCACCCAAGGCCTGGGAAGAACATTCTGATGCGGGCAAAGGGATTCCCTGTTGAGGGATTCTCCTGTGAATGATGGCTTGGAATTAATATAATATAGTTGTAGTTACCCACTACAAGTCTGGAAAGTCTTATTTATTTGATTTTCCATAAAACTGCTTTTCGTGGCCCCTATGGACAGGGCATGCAGGGCAGGCCCCGCTGGGAGAGCATCTACAAATGTTTGTTGTTATGCTTGAGGGATTTTGAATTGCCAAACTAGTGGTGATTCTACTCTACCCTCTGACAAACATTGGTCAGCAGAGTGACAATTCCTAAACAAATTGCCTCACTGACCCTGCTCCTGGACTTCTTTGGGGTGCCCCATTTAAGCCTGCAGCCATCCCTTTCTGCGGTGCAGCGTTCCCAGCCCGCTCATTCCCATCCGAGCCCTCAGGCACTAAACCTCTGTTCACTGCCATCACCTTCCATGGGTCAGGTCAACACCTGCAGCATCAGAGACCACATCTTGGTCTTTAAAACAACATATTATTGAAAATTAAGCACTTCAGAGAAAGCAATATTTAAAAGCACCATCGGCCTGACGTGTCTCCGTGTCCACCTTTCTGGTGTCAGGGTTCTTGCTGTGTAAATTTGCAGTCCCGGGCTATGTCAGGTGTTTTGAAAAAAGTTAAATCACTCCTTCAACTCTCCTGATTGAGGGTGAATTACCAAAATACTCGACTGCTCTTTTGTTGTTATCACCATGCTTTAAATATCTCGAATTTCTTCATTTCCTGTAGAAGCCTTTCTTTAACTGTTTGGGAAACAAATAAAAGTACAATACATGTTCCTGTATCATTCTTGGAAACTTCCTGAGGGAAGAGATGTGGCTCCAAGGTCTTCCTATGCCTTCCAATTTAATTTATTTTATGCAGATAACAGGAGGGTACTTCATTATTCAAGATGCTAATACATTTGCATGTTTAAAACAATTTTAAAAGGGAGAGAGAATGTAATAGCAAAAAATCAATAGACTCTGCATTGCTAATTTATTTGAAGTTGTGTGAGGTTTATCTCTCTCTAGTGCAATTTTTGAATTAATGTCTTCCATTATTTAGGAATCAACAGACAATGGGACCTGTTGATTGGTTCTGAAATTCTCTCGATAAATTACAGTCTCATAAATAATTTCTGTTTACTTTGAAGCTTGCTCTGAACACTGTTTCTTCTCTTACCCATTTTTAAAACCTTGCATTTATTTTTTAGGTGGTTCTTTGCTACAAAACCACGTTACAGAGCTGTTCTTAAGTTATGTTCTATATTATGCTTTTGAAAATTTTATGTGAATGCTGATGTGAGTTAATATATTCAATGATTTCTCCTAATTTAAAAAAAGGCTGCATGGTATAAGAACAAAATACCAGAACTGTAACCAGAGGTTTTGCTTTAAAGAACATTTTAAGTGCTCATCACCTTATGATCTTTTTTCTTGAAGAGTTAAATGATGATCCTTCTGAAATTAACCTCCAACCTCTAAAGCCAACCTCCCAGTGGCTTTAGAGAAGAATAAATTCTCAAATATCTCCTTCAGCAGATGGCATTTATCAGTTTTTCCATCTCTCTTCAAGATGAAAGGTGAAACAGTCTGACTTGACACAAAGAAATAAGTCCTATCTTGTCTTTGAATTGTTTGCCAAGGAAGTAATGGGCTTGTGGGGTTACCTGTGCAATACTGGCTTTTGCTGAGAACAGCAGCTTTCCATGAAGCTCACAGAAATATTTGAAATTTAGACACATCTTGGTATTGCAGGGAGGGAAATGATTTTTGTTTGAACAAACTAATTCTAAAACATGTTCTGCAAACACATCCTTAAGATGCACAGCAAACACTGCCCCGTTGTTTCAGGTGTCCCATCAGGACTCTGCATCTCCGTGTTGGTCCCCTCCTGTCACACGAGAGTCGCCCTGCAGCAGATGTGAGCCAGGAGTGTAAACAAAGACCCTTTTAATCACGGCAGTTCTAATTAGTTCTTCGGTTTGCCATCACATCTTCTGCAACAGATAGACTTAGCACCGTATGGCTCATTCCTAAACCATCTTACTCTCTTTTAATGGAAGCCTATTGAGATGTCTCAAAAATTCTGGTGTTGTAAATGCTCTTAAATGAGGCTGCTCCTTGATTAACAAACCTACTGTGATTAGCCAAAGTCTGAAATCTTTGTTCCTTTTCCATTTATGAATGGAAAGGCTTCGTGCAAGAGGGAAGCACAACACCATGGGTATCTTCAGATTCCCTAACCCATTTCAAAAATCTTGTGAATCAAAAGCTGTTTGTAAACTCCCGGGTGAGAGAAGCATTCTAACACATGGTGGCCACATTGGGGTTTTAGACCTAGAAGCAGCAGAATACAGAGCAAAGCTGTACCAAAAAGAGTATTTCTTACAGCATCATTGGGATTCTGTTCTCATCCTCCTAAGATTCATCTTCCTTGCTTATGGACATCAAGTTCATCAGAAGAAAACCTTGAAACAATATTTGGCATGAGAAACTTTTTTTTGTAATTTAAGGCTATTCAAGTAGCCAAGAGAGAAAACAATTACTGCCTTTCTTTTTGCACTTTCAACACAGCTGACAACTGTTGCCTTGTGTGTCCTCCCCCGTTGTCTGCTCTTTACATTAAACCAGCTTTTCTCTGCCTGCAGAAGTGTTTGAAATAATTGTGTAGATAATCCCTTTTTAAACCAGGTATGCACATATTCATGCAAGCACAGCAAAGAGGAGCAAGCAGTATTAATTAAATTTAAATTAATTAAAGGTTAGTCTGATTTTTATTTGATTGAAAGTGGAGACTGGCATGGGAGCATTGCACAATCCAAAGAATTCCGCATAAGGATTGGAAAATGTGGAAAAGCAAGGGCAGAAAACCTTCATATTTTGACTCTGCTCTTGCAAGCACATTTGCAAGATGTTTCACCATCTTCATTGTTCTTCTGGGTTCTTTATTTACTTGCTGAGCATTCTTTTCAGACACAGTACAGCAGAAAAGGAGGGATTATTTCACACACCTTTCAAGCAATACTGTTCCCCAACCCTATCAATACTCTTGCTGCTGTTCTGGTGCCAGTGTGGTGTTGTGTGTCCCAGGTTCAGTTTGTGGCCAGGCACAGTCCCAACCTCTGCACTGTAGTTATGCCAACGTGCCCAGTTATTTCCCACCTTATGAGATGGCAGCAACACAAAGAACTGCAGAAATCCATTCCATCCCTTCTACAGGGCTTTCATATCCCTAGGGAAAAATCCTCCCCCTTTTGGGGAAGTAGGATTTGTGGTTAAGAGAAGACTGATAGTTCATTTTGACACATTTTGATCAAAGCACTTATAAAATAGGGTTTTTTGCTTTGATGCACCTTGTTCTGACTTAAAGGTATTTGTGCAGATAAGCCCCAGGCAGGAAGGATTTGGCCCTAGTGAGGATCTCAGTGAATACTGGGTAAAGCCAGGAAAGATTCTGGGTTTTTTCACTAAGTTTTGAATCAAGTCTCAGTGGAAACTTGCATTCTAAGCATCCTTACACTTGTGAATTTTGCTGCTCCTTCCTTTATGTCAGTGGAGGCGAATGCTCTCTGCATGGAGAAAGCTGCCAGGGGGCCAAGGAAGTGGTTGTAGCCTGTATTCACTTGTGAGATCATGTTTTGGGGCTTGAGAGGGAGCCAAGCTTGAGAAAGATAGTGATGAACTCATACAGAGTGCCAGGTACTGCTCAGAGCCCTGAGGTGCTGAACAAACCTGAGCCAGAGCCCGAGAGCTCCGGGTTCGTCCAGCCTGGGGCAGAGGCTGCAGGGACTGTCCAGTGGCCTCGAGCCTGGCCATGCAGGCAATGGACTGGGGTGACCCTTGGAGGCCCATTACTGACCAGTGACAGGTTACAGCAGGGAAAATTCTTCCCAGTGAGGATGGTCAGTCACTGGATCTAGAGCCTGAGAGCAGCTGTGGAAATGTTGCTTGGAAATTTTCAAAATTTAACAGGGCAAGGTCCTGAGCAACCTGCTCACAACTTGTTCTCTAGCTTTGAAGATAGCTGTGACATTGAACCAGATGATTTTCAGAGGTTTCCTCTAAAACATTAATTATTTTATAATTCTAACACAATAAAGCATCTTTAGAAAGGTTTTTTCCCTTTTACCCATCTGGTTTGCCATGTGGTCCCAGAAATGGCTGTTTAAGCACAGATGTAGGGTCAGTCATTGTGACATGAAGAAAAATTGGATGAACAGAGAAAAAAGCAGCAAACAAAGGAAGCCTCCAGGATAGCTTTGGGTGCTGGACACATGGAAAGTGGGAGTGTGACCCCAGGCACTCCTGGAATTTGTCCCTGACTTTTGCGTTGTGCCGAGAACACCAGCACAGCACTAAGAGTGTGTGGAACACTTTCCTCATGGACACCATATGGGAACAGGAGATCAGACTAAGATCATGCCCTGCAGTACTAATTGCTTAAATCTGCCAGGGATTGGGAGCTCTGTATGGGAAATCAGGAATGGTGTAATAGATCAGTGCCATGTACAAAGACCAGGGTGGATCAACATCAAAACTCCACATCCCGGATTTGGTACAAAAAAATTATCAAATCTTAATCCTGACTTCTGATAGATGCTTCCTTGTCATGGTTCTATCCCTTACACCAGTCCCTACATCTTAATTAAAGCCCAGCAAATTGTGATCCTATAGCTCTGTGTTTGAAAGATAGAGAAAAAATACTGCAGTAATCACATTGGAGAGGGGAGGAAGCACATATGGAATGCACATGTAGGTAAGTATGTGGGGAGGCATATTGAGAATCCTGCAGAAACAAGGAAATAACTGAAAAAACTGTTGTAAATACTAAAAGCTAGCAATTCCCAATACGAATCTTAATTAATTTTTTTTTAAGGTAATAAATCAAGGGTGTATGTTCAATCTTTAGGTCATTTTTGGATTTTAATAAGCTTGGGTTCAAAGCAGGACATGTGGAGTCTTCTTGTATGTAATAATAGGACTCAGTAAAAAATCTACACAGGGACTGAAAATCATAATTTCTGAACTGTTGTATTCCAGATGTCTTTACTGCTATGCCCATGAGCACAGTCTGCAACAAACCAGTGCTGGGATGTTGTCTGCCTGAGCTTTTGTCTGCTATGGGAACAAATGTTTGCATCTGGACCAAGTCTGCTCCACTGCTGCACCTTAGGGAGGAAAGCAGGATTTCTCCTGGCCTTCCTATTAAAAAAAAAATACTTTTTCCTTAATTGAAGCAGTTTATAGTAATTTAAAAGTGTATGATGAACACTTATTTTTCTCTTTCTTTTCCTCATTCTTCTCATCGCTCTCATCTTCATCGTTAAAGAAAGGCCAAAAAGAGAGTGGCTCAGAAGAGCAGATGAAGTGGCTGTTTCCTGAGGGGTTTTTTTCTATTTTGAAAAAAGCCCAAACTCTCAGAATACTGGCAGTGTGAAGCCTGAGAGCATTACACTTCTGAGTGGAATAGCTGCTTTGCTGCACTACAACAAAACTGCTGTGGACTTGCTCTTGCTGTGATCTGCCACTTTGGGGGTTGATGCTGTCCCTAAAATTAGCACCACCAAGGGTGATGCTTCCAGGAATTCAGCCAGGGGTTCTGTAATTGGCAGAATAAAGGCTGGAAAATGCAACTAAAGGGTTATTTATATCTGTGTGCTGCGGAAGGTAGATAATTCCTTATTCCTCCCCCAAAGCAGACGGGAAGAGAATGAGTAGGTGGGAACAGGAATGACAAAGTTGGAGTGTGATGAGTGTGTGTTCTCCACTGCTTGCAGTCTGCCCCCCGCACGACTGACACAGCAGCTGAAGTCTCTGCTGCTTCCAGAGGGCACAGGGGAAGGTTGGGTGGCTGAAGGAGGAGGGAATGTCACTACCAAGTTACAGGATCCAAACAGGAGTTTGCTTCTGGCTGTAGTAGTTTTGTTTCCGGTAATTCATGCTCTGGGCTCCCGCTTGGGCCCATCCCTCTGCGTGTCTTTCCTGCTCCACTCTCTTGTTTATTGGATAGTAAACACCAAAGATTTTCTCAGAATGTGTGTGTGTGTGTTGGGAACAGCCTGAATGCTCTTGTAACATGATTGCATATGGGATGATGTGCCCTTTTCCCCTTTCCCATTTCCATGTTAGTAACTAAGCCAACACTTTTTTGTTTGGTTTTTTAACATAAAACTGGAATACAAATGCCAGCTTCCTTTCACATTTCTAAAAAAAATCCCAAACCTGTGGATAGCAACTCTATATAAAAACTAATTTTGTATTCTCCTAGCTTCCTAAGTAGAAAAAGAGGAAACTGAAGGATTTGGGCTTTGGTAATCCATTTTTTGGGAAATGCATAATTTGCAGTTCTTGCCAGGTTATGGAGTTTTGGGGTTTCTTCTCCTTTATCCTAATTTTATTTGCATTCCTCTTTTGCCTGGTAATTCCCAAGTCTGGACTGACCCTGAACATAAATTTTGGTACTCAAATGTGTAAGGGGTGCAAGCAATTTCCACTGCTTAATTTCAGAAGAATTCTTCCAGAAAGGTCATCTCACTTCTACTGAATGACAGAGATGTATTTGTTTTATCAAGAGTGCTTATAAACACAGGTCCTCCCTTCCAGCTGAGGTTACTCAGGAAATCAGTTAATTACTGATGTCTAAATCTTACTGTGTTCAGTGAAAACACTACAAGGTTCTGTGTCTGGCCTTAGAAATTATGTTATTTAAGATTTAGGGAACTACTTTTGATAGATACAGGCTGATGTTTCCTGTAGTGGGAAAGATCATTCCATGGAAATCACCAATAAGGTAAAATTGTCTGAACAACATGCATAGAAGTTACTGATGGCACTGACCCAAGATAAATTACTGCTTTGCTCATGTTTTCTCCTCCTGCTGAGCTCCCGTGTAACCCCATCCCTGTGGAAGTGTGTCAGTACAGAACCCACCAGCTCCATGCCTGAGGGACATTTTCACCATAAAATTCTGCTCTGGAAGCTAACAAAGCTCCTCAGGACAGCTACTTCCCCTTGTCCACTGCTTCTGCAGATGAGTAATGACAGGCTCTTGTTTATCCTTCTGAACATGCACTTCTCGAGAGCAGCGTTTTTCCCATGCCTTGACAGCGTTCGTGGGTACGGCCTTTCCTAACTGCATCCAAGAGAGGCTGGATAAATACACAGGTATTGCAAGCTGAACTTGAATTCTGCGAGATAATTACATCATAAAACCACCCCCAGCCCCCCCAGAAAAAGGAATAAATGGAAAGATGTGTCTGTTCCCCAGAGCACTGCAATTGCCTCAGAGATGGAACAGTTTTGAGGGGAAAGGGGTTGGTTTCCAGTTGGTGAACCTGGGGAAGGCTTTGCCTATTTCACAGCCTCTGTTTGTTGGTGGTAAAACAAGCAATGATAATGATTTCTGTGAATTGCTTTGGGAGCTGTGGATAAACTATGGGATGTAAGAGTGAGATAATCCTGTTCTCCCAGGCTGTACAGTAGAATCTCTGCAGTTCCCAGGGGAGCTAAATAGGTTCACTCCTGGCAGCATTTCAAAAGTAAACAGCCATTTCTGCTTTCCTCTGTGTATCTTTGTCTGCTAGGAAAGATAGTTAAGTACTGGAGGAGTGCCATTGTTTCCAATAGATGTTATGACTAGCACTGAGTATTCTGAGGGTGAGGTGTGCTACAAAAACTACCGAGTGAAGCCTTAAGGGATGGACAGACCATACAACTGTAACTGAAGATAATTGCCCTTAATAGAAAAATGAAATGGAGTCATTATTTTGTCCTATTCTACAGAATAAAAGTACTGATGATAATGGTAATTTTGGTATTTAACATCCCTGCCCAGTTTTTCAAATTTGCGCTTAAAACTTCAAGAATTACTGCAAAAGTTGGATTAAAAAAAAAAGTCAAAAATGTTAAATTAATGTCATTAGATGAAAAAGATACAATTGTGGAAGGCAACACAGTCAGAAACTTCAGTGTACTATATTTTTTTTATATAAAATCAAGACTTAAAATTACTGAGAAGCTTTTATTACTAGACAGCTACAGACCATGACCTGCCTATCAGGTATTATAGTTTAAATCTAACTGATTTTTCATGGTCATCAGTGCTTTTGGGGGGGTCTTTTGCATGCAAAAACTGTAGCAGAAGGTGTGAAGTGATATGTAACAGCATGTGGAAGTAACTTACACAAGCATTTGGAGTAGTTGTGCAGATATTCTTGGACCAACCTCTAAATCAATTAAGTCCAGATCAAATCATTCATGAATCACAAATCATTCCCATATGAGGACTTCTCCATGAGTACAATAAATAAATCTCCATAATCAAACCCAGGACTGCCACTTGCCTGCAGTGATGCTGTCAGAGGAAAGGGACAAAAGAGTACAGAAATTAAATTATATTCACATGAATTGTTCTTTCAGATGAAACACTTTGGGACAGCAAAGACTCCCTGCAATATTTCTGCTGTTGCTGCCACATGGAGGGATTTTTGTTGTCAATGAGGCGTCTCCCACGGGACTTCATTTAACTCTGGTGAGGGACTTTGCCTGTCTTCCAAGAGGCAAAATGCCAGAGTGTAGATGCTTTACCTGTGGGAAGGGGGAGAGTGAAAATGCCAAGGCACGGATGGTCAAAGAGTGACAGTGGCATGTTGTATTTATGGGCAATTAAATGAGTGAAGTTTCTGGCTGCTTCAAGAGCACTAGAAAAAACCCCAAGCTTGGAGACTTTTGGCAGTGTATCTCAACCATAAACTTCTTCCTTTATATCAACTGAGCTGCCATTTTCTATGAAATCATAACAGAAATTAATTTATTTTTTTATATTTTTGAAATGGACTTACTACTTTTAGGAGGGAAGGACAGCATAGAAGGCTGTTTAGTTAGGTAACGTGTTACACTTTTATTTTAGTCTGGCACATTTCTGAAATTCCAGGCATTTTTGGCTTCCTGTCGAAAGCAAACTTCTGCCTTTTAGGCAAGTGCCGTGAGTGTTTGAACTTTCAGACTTTCTTCTGCTTATGACCACTTTTGACAGATTTCTGGCTCAGTTCATAATCTTAGATATCCTTGAATGCCTGGTTCAGTACAAGCAGATCATCAGGCAACAAAAAGTTCCTTTATAGGTTTGTCCACCATGACCCATCCACCAGTGTTTGTCATGATTCAAAGCAGCCTCCCTGTTACCACCAAAATCCTCTGAAGAACCAGGATTTTCTAAGGTGGGAAAAGGAAAGAATTGTGTAAATGTGAGGAATTAACAGAAAAAGTACTATTTGATTAAATGGTTCATTTCAAAGAATGCAAACACATCAGACTCCTTTAAACCTGTTTTCAAAGAATTAATGGTTCAGTGTTGGTATTGCTGTAATACATAAACTTTGAGGGATGTCACATGGGATTTCCTCTCCTTAATTATCTAAAAGGCAGGTTTTTAGTGATGTTAGGGCTTGAATTTGAGCAAGGTCTCTCTTTGTACAGAAGAGGCCCAATACAGCAATGGACAGCAGAATTGGGTTTGTCTGTGTAGTTTCAAGAAGAATGTTTTGTATTTGAGGAACTGGAACAATTCCTCAATTCCAATACCATTCATATGATTCTGGTTAACAGAAAATATGAATAAATAATTGGAATATTATCTTTCTAATGGGTCTATGTCTAAACCAGCTGATTATTTAAAAGCACATTTCAAGTGCTAACAATATATCAAGTGTTCATATTCCTTGTTAAGGTGACTCTTTAATCACGAGGGATTGAGCTGTTACACACAAGTTTGACAGAAAAAAAATGAAAAATTTCTAGAATTTTTCAAAAAATCAGTGTTGTGATATTTTGTACAGCATGAAATGTTCCTGGGGCTTTTAAGTGAAAATCATGGTTGATTAACATCTTAAGACTGTTTTCCAGACACTGCAGACAATGGAATCTGCAGTAGGAGGAACAGATGAAGGACAAAAACTCGTGTGTAAACTACTCACTGGTTACAAACAGATGAACACCTGAAAAACAAGAGTTGACTACTTAGGAATGCTCTGGATGGCTGATGTTCCAATTCATACTGTTAGACAACCCTTTTATAAAGGTGCTGCTTAAAAAAGAAGTCATACTTTATTCAGGCCAGTTGAGGAAACACACACGTATCAAGAATGCTGGCAATTGTGCAAAAAAAAAAGGGGAAAAAAAAGAAGTTGAAAGATTGTACTGAAGCTCCTCTTGCTGCAGCAGAGGTGGCAGATGCTGGAGGCCTCTCACTTCAGACACTGTAGCTGTGCCATGTTCTTTCTTTACCAGCATTTCTTGAAAATTAGGAAAGAGGACTTTGGAACTCATGTTTCTTCCAATAGGCAGTGTTTGTTTTGAGAATGGTGTTTTTCACACAGTGAGACAGGCACAGAAGGAGTTTGGCAACCACCATGTCCTTTTTAAATAAAATAAATCATAGTGCTGCATACGTGGAAATAAAGGCTTTGAGAACTGTTATGAAGGCAGTGCATGTGACTGGTAAAACATGTGTACTCCGTTTGCTCTGTGATAGCTGGGAGAACACATTTGCAACATCAATGCACTAAATACTGCTGCAGTAAAACGCCCTTGTCAGGAATCCTTGGCTTGGGTAGCACATGGAAGTTCATGACCTGAGACAGGGCCTGGTGCCCACACTGTCCCCTTCCCTGGTAAGCACAGGGTGGGACAGCCTGGCTGGTGCCACGTCCTGGGCTGCCCCTAAGGAGATGTGCAGGATCCTACACCAAAGGGGTACCTCAGAAAATGCACACAAGCAACTGGGATGTGCATTTGTATATTACTGGTACCAGCAGCAGTAGCAATACTGAGACATTTCTGAGCACCTGGGCTCAGTGTACATTAGTTTGGGTTTTGGGGTTCTTGCCAAGAATGTGTATTGCCAGTGAGTTTTTCCAGCCCCTTGCTTAGTTTTCTTCAGGTTTTTCCCCAATGCTACAGTTCCTCTGTTTGGATTGGTAATAACATGTTGGTGATCTTTTCAAAATGTTTCTGACCCTTCTGCTTGAAGGGGACTGGAACCAAGCAGCCAAAGCAATACTGGGTTGTTTCAGGACAACCAATGTGTGCCTGAATGCACAGGCAGCCATAACCAAATCAGACCTTTGCTATGCTTTAGTTCTGCTCTGAATCACCACCAAACAGTTTGCTGTGTACATGCTCTATGTACATTATGGTAGTGTTCTATGGACTTTTTTGTTTCTGGTAGGCAGGAGCAGACCAATTCTTTGAAAATAATCAGAGGTGCACCACCGAAAGACATTGATCCTTCACATGTTCTCAAATACGACCAGAAGCACTTATAGGTAAAAATGTTACTTAGAGAGAAGCATGGCTTAGGACTGGCTCTGGAGGGATCTTAACATGGACATTGCCTTGGGTCTTGCCTTTGTGTCAGTGTTTGCAATGAGAGCCTGAGTAATTTGCCCGAGATCCCATGAGATAGCAGAATCAGAACTATGATTTGGGGGTTATTGAACTCTGATGCAGGATTTCCTCTGCTCCACTTTTCTTTTTCTCTTCTGTGCTCCTCCAAATACAGAGTATCCAATCTCTTTGGAACTTTGCTTAAAGGAAGAATGTTAATCAAAGGCAACCCCCAGGACCTGGTACAGGTGTTTTGAATGTATCAATTCATGAGCAGATTTGTATAAAAAAAAAATTTTACACTTAAGAGTTCAAATGCTTAGAGTTCAATCCGGTTTTCAGTTGTAGTGTCTTAAAACCACTGAAAACGTGACCTTTAGCTGACCCATGGCTATCCAAATTGACACCAGAAGGAGCTGCAAACTGGCTTCATTGTGAAATTAATGGATTCCTCTTCTGTGATAAATATGGGGAAACAAACTACAGATTCAAAAAACATCTCTTTGGGAACTGCAACTTAATGATATCAGAATTGAATAAATATATGCATAGTTCCAGGAATCTTGTAATGGAGCCTCTGGGCTTTGATTTTTACATCTGCTTTTCTGTGGTTTTGTAGCTCACCTCATGCACTAGCCATTCAATATATATTTTCTATTGCTACAATAGTTTGCACATTTATTTTTTAATGACAAAAGGCTCCCACCCTGTTCACATCTGCATTGGAAGTATTTGCATAGCTGAGGGCCTGCACTGGTAAGTGAAGGCAGCTCTCCTCTAGAGCAATACAGATTGCCAGGCCTGGAACACCAAGGGAAGCAGTGAGACACTAAAACATTTCCAAATTCAGTCAGTTCTTTGTGGTAGGGGTGAAAGGAGTAATTGTAAAAACAAGACAGCTAAATCAAAATGAGCTAAAGAAAAAAATTACAATTATTTAATTTGTTGCAGTAGAGCAAAGATTCCTGGAAAGTTGTGGCAAAAGTACCATTAATAGAACACATAAATCCTCAGTAACCTAAGGGAGAGCTGGTTCACACTCTGAGAAACAGCTTTAGCAGAAATGATTAGTTAAGAAATGTGACTTGTAGTCTAATGGAATATCCATTATAACAGGTAAAAGGGAAACTCCCACATCCTGAAAGATTATTTCATTGTTTAACATGCTGGCCTTTAGTGTCTACATTATCTTGTCCATGTAGGATTTTTAAAAATATTTATGGGAAAAATGGAGTCTGAATGTCAAAGACTTCTAATCTTTATTATTAAAGGGCTCGAACTTCAGTCAGTTCCATTTATGTTGCTCAAGACATCTGCAGGAAGTGTGAGCCAAGGTATCCCCTTACCAATGACCGATGATAGCACATGGTAAAGATATTTAGATCCCTAAAGTAACACAGAGGTGCACAAGGAGTTTTTAGACCGACACATCTACCTAATTTCTGAAAGTGGTGCGTTCAGGAAATGACCAGCACCTGGTCTGTTATAAAATGGATACTGAAATAACACGAGGGAACTAATCCAGAAGGCTTAGATAAGGGGAGGGGTGTTTGATGTGGACATTGGTACCACTCTAGGCTAAAACCCAGTAAGAGCCCAAGGCTTCAGAGGGGTGTTTCCCATGGCAAAACAGGAGCAAAGACTTGAACCTCATCCCAAACCTCTTGAAGCTCAGTTGTGCTACCAACAATCTGCATGGATCCCTCATCTTCAGAGATAGCTTTGAAGTGCACATCAAGGCATATCTGTCCTCTAAAGCACCGCTGAAAACCTTGGAAGTCAAAATTTAAATTTACTTTTAAGCAAAAGTAAATTTAATTACCTTTAAAATTTACTTTTAAGCAAAGTTTGGAAGATACTTCTGCAAGGTAAACAGAGAGTGCAATATGCTTTGTTTAATTTGCTTAGCATTTTAAATCTCTCAATCCTGACATTTCTTTGTAGCATAAAGCTCTCCAGATCAGGTTATATATTATGCATTGTAAAACTCTAGTAGTGAAAACAAACATTGTTTCCAGAGTCATCTGTTTGCAATTTTCCTTGATTATTCTTCCAATAGATTTCAAGCTGTGGATTGAAAGATTTAATGTTCATATGGATAGAATTTGTTCCTTTTCTAATGATAACTTTTAGCTACATTACTCAGCCTTAAGTCAGCCTGTATTTTACTTTTGTCAAGACAAACGATTTTTGTCATCTTAAATCAAATTGTCATGATTGTCCTCAGTAATCTGTCACAGCAGAGTTATTTTTGTCTGGCTGTTCTGACAGCCAGCTCCTAAAAACAGCATCTGAGTGCGTGTGAACGATGCTGGATGGTGCCAGTGGGGGATCAATGGAGGGATGACATAAAGGAGAAGGATCTACAGATGAACTTGGCTCCCAGACTTCACAAGAATTTTGGATGTAGAGAGAATCAGAATCCACAGAAAGGTGTCCCCAGAAGCAGGCACAGCAACAAGGAGCCATTTATTGTAACGCACAGGGAATGGGACGAGCTCTGCTCTGGGAATGGGAACAGTCACCCAGCTCTGGAGCGGGACACGGCCCCTTCCACTCCCAGCTTTGGTGCCCTCTCAGGCTCTCACTTTCAGACTCTCTGTGGCTTTCACAAGGCACAGCCAAGGAGGGGAGGTGCAGTGGTGATGGAGATGTTGTTCCATGGCACTTCCCCTCTCCTGCTGATGAGTTTACCTGAAGGGCTTTGCTGTGAGCCCCAAGCTCCTTGCGATTCCTCCTGGGAACACAGGGAACAAAACTGGGCTCTCCTCTCCCTCACAGCCCTTTGCATGTGACAACTGCACTCACATCTCTTCCCTCTCTGTTGAGGCTAAAACCGTAAGTTCTTCCAAGGCTCCTTTCTACATTGTTTCCTTTGCTTTTGATCATTTATTGTTTTTATTGCTATTACCAACACAAAACTGAACTTTCAGTACTGGGAAATAGAATGAGTGCTATGGAACTGTGTCAGAATTAGAGCAGATTTGTACATATATGGTTTTACATTGAATAGAGTAAGAACTGGAACTAATTTGTTGTTACAAAAGTAAAAGTACAAATGTCCTCAAAATAATATCCCAGAACAAGAGTGATTCTGAGGACACCTAACTATGTAATGTTACATGTTGAAAGGCGAAAGAGCATTTAATTCTAACTTTTGTAAATAATCCTTTTATGACTTACCAGATTTTAAATGTCATTTCTTAATTAAAAACATATATTAGTTGAATGTGAAGTTAATTCCATGTATAATTTTTAAAGAGTTGTACTTCAAATTAGCTCAAGGCCTTCTAGTACAAATTAAAAATTAGGTAAAGAGAGTCACTGAGGAATATTACTGGTGACATTTTATATAAACATGAAATTAGGTAAAAACTGTCTCCTGGTTCTTAACCGTTCCCAGATGGAATAATGATAGTTCAAAGGCAGAATCCAACACACAGAACTTTCAGGTAAATGCTGTGGTTTATAGGTTTATTTAGAAATATCTACAGTTAACTTTTCCTTCTTCTGAGCTTGATACAACATTATTTCTCATTTTTGTTCTTTTGCTGTATTCACAATGGACTGATTTTTACATTAACTGGTACATTGGCACCACAGTCCCAAAACCAAACCACTTGAAAGTGGAATTCATGTAGAAAAAATTGAGATTTTTCTTTCCTAAGGAGAAAACACAGCAATAACACCTGTAGCCCACCACTCAAGGGCTAAATCTGCCTCCATGTCAAAGAAAAAACTCAGTTCAATTTTTTTTTGGTTTGGTTTGGTTTTGGTTTTTGGTTTTTGGTTTTGGTGAGTGTTTAAAATAAAATGAAAGCATGTGGGACTGGGGAAGGTGTGAATCCATCTTCAAATGTAACATTTAAATTGAATTTGCATGGGGGAACACAGTGGAATTCCAAACACAGACTGAGCAGTTCATGTACAAGCTGGGTTGTACCCACTGAGGAGGCTCTGGAAGCTTGATCAGCACTGGGATGTGTCTGGGGTTGGAGCTGAAATCAGAGGGCATTGTCCATGAAAGGAACTCTCAGGACAAATAACTATTGCCTTGTTTGTCCCAGGGTTAGGGGACAGGTGAGGGTCACATTTATAGCAAAAGGGACACAAAACTGTAATGTCATTTTTTATGCATAATTATTATCACAGAATTTTTTATCCTGTTTTCCTACTCAATTCCCAGATTGTCAGGAGAATTCTCAACCTCTTGAAGGCAGCAAGTTGTGTGACCTGGGTGTAGGCATTCAGGGGGAAAACTTCCAGGTTTGGGTCATAAAGGAACATTAGGAACATTAAGCATTCTTCAAAACAAAGCTTGAATCTTTTTTAAAAACCCCAAAACTATACAATGTCTTTTAAGAAAGAATACAGGAATATAGTATGTAAAGTGGTTTTATACAATAAATAATCTATTTTCTATAAATGTACAAAATCAGTTATACAGCAAGTAAGAAACTGATACAAATGCAGTAACTGAAAGATATATTTAATTTTATAACTGTAATAATTTATTTATGAAATATATCCACATATATATAAAATATATCATATGTTTTGGCAAAGACCTCCCTTTCTTGTTTCAAACAAAAACTCTTACCACTGGTTTAAGCCTTATATAAACATTTGTATTGTTGATTTCTTTTTACTTTTCTTTTGGTCTCCATCTTTCTTCCTATAAAATATAATTTAACAACATGGGGTTAGAGTTTAACCTATGTGCCCTGGGGAAAGTCTGTATGAAGGTCAGTCAACCCCCCCCCCAAAAAAATTGTAATGTCACAAGTAAGGGATTTCCTCTCTTTTTAAATAATATAGAACAGGCTTTGCAAAAGTTACTCTTTTTCCCTTGCTTACTCTTGCATCCTTGTAGCAAAAAGAAGTCCGTAATTTCTGAAGAAATAGTTTACACTGAGAAATGTCCAGGGTTGGATTTAATCCTTTTTGCCAAGTTTCTGGGTTATTTGGTGATGGTGTTTCAATGGAGAGATAAAGGTGGGGTTTGCAGCACTGGCAAAGCCCAGGGGATGTGCTGTGGGTGTGACGTGGAGGGGCCTGGGACAGCAAATGGCCAGCACAGAAATTACTCTGATGGCATCAAGTTCCACTGTCCTACCCTTGCATCTGTAGGAAAATTCTTTGGGATGAATCACTGGAGTTCTGTTCACCAACTACAGTGCATCCCCAAATAATCACTGTAAGTGTTTTTGCATGGAACTTCCAAGTGCAGGAATAATTTGTGCCTAAATTAGGTAATCTATTGAATACTCAATGTATACTCTTAACTTGCTATAGTTTATAAGAATATTTATATTAGCCATTCATAGTTATTCTGCATAGATACTGTCATTTAAACATCTGCCACGAAGTTACAATATGATGATTCAGGCTTGCATACATTAACAAGAGAAATATTTTGTATCTGTTTATTCTTAATGAGAACTCATGTAGAGGCAATCTCCCTCTAACTCTCCACATTCTCCACTTGCAGCTGCCTGCACAGAGCTGTGGATGGGTTCTTCAGACACACAGCAAGCAGTAAGTGGAACAGTTTCTATTGTGCTTGTTGAAATCACAGAGAAAAACGTTTCCTGAAGCTTTGCACTGCTGAAGTTTGGGTCTGCCTTTGAAGTTTTCCTCAATAGTGATACATTCCCTGCCAGGTTACATGATAAAGATTATCCTTTTCTGAGGCTCTCTCGAGGGGAGAAAAGCTTCTTCATAGAGGTTCCCATGCCCTCAGAGTGGCACTGCTGAAATGGAAGTGTTGCCTGCTGCTGAATTCTCCACTGGCATCACACTGAAGCATCAAGTTTGTCCATCTCAAGGGAGAGTTGTAGTTTAAGTTCTTGTTTCTGAGCTCCAGCAAATAAATGTTAAAGCTTTAAAGAAAACAAACAAACAAACAAATACAGCCAAACTGCTGAATATTGAGCACTAAGTCCCTGTTACCTGCTGTTCCCTTCCTTGTTTAGGTGTACACAGAGTGAACTCTACACAGTTGTCCAATTAGCTCTGCTCAAATAATCACAGCAATAAATTCAACTTGGGGATTTCTAATCCAAGCGCTTCCCTTCATAGCAAAAAATGTGGGGTAATGGTGTGACTCTTTTAGAAGTGGCAATATTTGAAGCTGGCTATTTGGTTACAGTAACCTCTTCATACCTGACATCAAAAGCAGATTTACTTTTCCCTCCAGACACTTCTTCCACAAAGTTTTTCCTGTTTCTTTACGTTAACACTTCAACTTTTACTGGAGCACTGCACTGGGACGTGGAGCTTAATTTGCTGCAGTGCTAAACGAGCAAAAACATGATAGACAGGAACAGCCCTTGTCCTAAAAAAAAAGCCAAAATATGTATTGGCTTATAGCCAAAGAATCCAACTTTTGAAGGAGTTACATCAACACAAGGAAGGTTGTAGCAGTTCTGTATATAGTAAAGTTTATTTTAAAAATTAAATTAGGAAAAAAACCCCAAACAACTCATGGGCCAAATTCTGTACTTATTTAGGAAGGAGTGATAATATTCGGTTGAAAGAATTAAGGGTTCTGCAAGAACAAAGGACATTTATGGAAAGTTGATATTTCTTTTCAACATTAAGCATCTGTAACATACCTGATTGTTCAGAATCCTCCAGACTCTCTGTGCTACTGAATGAAACTGTGTTCCTCTTCCCTGCACTGGTCTTTCTCCTCTGTCTTTTTCATTGATCCATGATTTCTGTAGAACAGAGATTTCCTAAGCTTGTCACTGTGTTCTCATCAATGTCCCTGTGCATGAAATCATAATTTCATGCTCTTTGCTAGACCCCATAAAACATTCTAGAACAGAGCAATGTTCAGCATGCCCCTAACTGGGCAGATCTGCTGTTTCAAAAGCACCACATCATAAAAAGAAACAGCAAAAAGAAAATTCCAAGCAGTACTGGCTGGCTCTGGCCTCTTTCCTTCACTTATTAAACTCTGATGTGACACAGGAGTTTTCTTGCTTTTTTCTTCCTGTTCACTCCCCCATCCCACTGAAAGGGAAGTGAACAAGCATCAGTGTAAGTGTTTGGCTGCTGGCCAGGGTTAACCCACCACAACTGCGGAGGGGAATTTTATTTAAAGTCAGTACCTTTTAATCAGCTCCACTTGATAAATGCAACTTGATTAATTTATCTCCATGAATGACCTAATCATGTGGCCAGGTTGCAGTGTTAGGGAAAGGCACTCACCTTCTTCTGTCCTGCATTCTTCTGCAAAACTGCAAACACTGCTTGTCGTGAGCATCCCAACAGGAACATCGGAAGGAGGACTGGGAAGTGCTTTGAGTCTGGCCTGTAGACCTTTTGCCTCTGAAGCTGCCTCTGTAGTTAGATAGTCCATATGGCACAGTCCTCCTGTTGTGAGAATCACACATATTGTGTATTTTAGGAAGCAATTAAAATTATGTTCCATCTCTGTTCTATTTTAGTGAAGAGATCTGTTGATGGAAAGCAATAAATAGTGGCAGAGAAATCAAACCCTATGCCCATGTAAGTTCTCCCTGTACCAGCTCATAACTTCTGCTCTATCAACTCAGGCTTTCACCAAGTTATAAATTAGGAGACAGTCAGCTCTACTGGCAGGATTAATTGGCAACTACACTATCAAAAAAAATTTGGTATACCTAAGAGATGATGCAAATATATCCCCAGGTTTTGGTTTATTTTACTCCTTATTCCTGTGTTGTGTTGGTTTCCCCACCCAATGCACAAAATGTGTTACATTCAGTGCCATGGCTGGTCTGAAGTGACAGAGGAGCTGTGCTGATTCCACCAGATCAATAACACTGTGTAGTTGTCATGTAGTTCGTGGTTCTGAGCCTGATTTGACATTAATTTTGTCATCAAGAAATGGAGAAAACTGTCAGCATGGTTCATTTACTGCATCATGTTTGGAACACGACCCCTGGAGTTACAAATGTGAGCAACTGCCAGATAATCTTCCTTGTATGCCTCTACCTTTCTGTGAGAGATCTTCTTCTGTACTGCAGCACACCAAGAAACAGTAGGAGGTACCTCTCTTTATTTCCCTGCATGATTTACTCTTTAATGGGTTCTAGTCAATATCATTATCAGAAAAGGACATGGTTCACCACTGCCTGCTAACACTCCCAAAAAGAGCTGGATAGTTTGGATTGATGTCATAAATTACTCTCCTCCAAGCTGTTAAAGAATCTCAATCAACAGCAGCTGCACTCCCCATGAAACTTCTGGAGCCTCATAAAAGTTCCTGAGGACTCGAGGGATGGGCTAAGCAAGGCACAAATCCACAAACACCAAAAATCTGAAGAGAATCTCATGTTCAAAAGCGAGAAAGAGGAGGCGAGGAGTGAAATAAAAAAAAAAAATTAAAAAAATAAAAAGGCAGGGAAGAGGAAGTCAGAGTCAATCTAGAAAGGTTACAGAAAGGTTACAGAACAAAGGCTGAATAATGAGTCTGGAACCACCACCTTCACACAGCTCTGCTTCTTTCATTTGCTTTCATAAAAACATCATTAGGCTGCTAATGGGAAAGCTGCAGATTTTCCATTTTCCCACACACATGGTGGGCTGAAAGGTTCAGAAACATTATTTTCCTAATCTCTGCAATATTTTTGATACAGCATCAGTACAGTTGATGCAAATCATTTATTCAAAGCCTCTGCACTCATAGTACATTTGTAACAGTGCACCTTGTCTTTCACAGCCTGAACCTGTCAGAGTTAGATTGATCATAAAATCATCCTGAGACAGAGAAAGTCACAAGCAATATTTCTGTGTTCAGAGCCCAGGAGATGGTTTTTCTCCAGCAGATCCTGGTCTGTCTCCATGCAGAAACTGTTCCTTATTTTCACCACTTTACTCCTATGCTGGGACACGGGGAGAGACCAAGAACACCCATAGTTGTCTTCAAATACTTCAGGATTTGATTTTGGCCTCCCTTCTCAAACCATCATTTAAAAAGCTTTTTGTTGTCTTTAGGATTAGGAACAAGTCCCATTTTATAATTTAAGAGTATTAATAATTCTATACTGACATCTGCTTTACAATAATGAATGTGAAATGGCTAATGCAGGGAACTTCTGACATAAATAATTGCTCCATGGTCGTATATTTTACACATTCATATTCTTTATGAAGTAAGAACTGGTATTTAGAGGCAGGGATGGGGGAAAGTTCCTTTATTTTTAACAGTGGCAAACCCTCTATGAAAACTGTCTGGTAAAATTCTGTTATTCAACTTCCTGCTCAAACTGAGACTGAAATGGAAAGATGAATTTTGTGTGTTTTAGACAAATGTGAGAGCCTTGTTTAATGATAGATAGTTTGCCAAGGCATAAAGAAGCTTCTTGCAGCTTTTGCAGATGTCATCCTACATTATGCTAACGAGACATAAAATGCTGTAATATGTTATTCTCATTATTTAAAGTGGTTCCCTGTTCAAAAGCCCACTCTTTCAAAATATGATACTGGGCTTTTTCACTCTAATCCTCTAAACCAAAAGCTCTGTGGGACTGAGCTGCAGTTTGCCCTGTGTCAGAGGCTCTGCCTGAACAGCCAGAGAGAAAGAAGGACATGAGTTTTATTCTTAATTGCTGCAATTTGCAAATTAATGGACCAACAGAATTGTCATCAACTTTCAGTTTTACCTTAATCCATCACTATGTGAGCTACAGTGATTGAGGAAGGGGCCCATTACCAATCTGCTGCCTTTCCTAAGAGACAGTAAATTCCAGCGAACAGGGAGGAGTGGAGAATATAACTATAATTACAAGTGATAAAAGCCATGAATCAGTGCCTTAAGCAAAGGAGGAAATTGATATTTAAGATACTCCTTCTGATCTTTCTAATGAAGTATGTTATGCTTCATAGCTTAGAAAAGTATTCAAGGTTAATTCATTCTCAGTGGACTAGAAATATGTGCCAATGCAACATTTTCAAATGTTTCAAGTTTCAAAGAATTTTACCCAGAATGTCCAAGTGAAGTTTTTGTGTAAGGTCATGTACAGATTTTCCAATCAGAAACAGAAATACAGTAACACTCCCAATTTGCCAGGTTTTGATTCTAATCCAAAAATTCAACCCCAAACCAGATACACTTGAATAGCAACCCAAAGTCTTTCTGACAATAATCACCAAGAGCTTGATGAATTGAATAGACACAGGGCACTCTGTGTCCCCTCAGTGGAGATGAGGATCAGCTGGAGTAGGGCAGAAACAGAACTCTGGGGATCCTGAATTACCAGTTCCTTACACTGTGTTCCTTGTGGTTATGACCCAGTACTGGCTAAGAGGCATTTACTAATATTTTGGAAATTTCTCTGCAGCATCCACCACTTTGGGGGTTTTTTGGTTTTTTTGAGGTTTACATTTCACAAGAAAATTTGAATTTCTGACCTTTAACTCAGTATGCAGCACTTTTTCCTTTAGAAGAATAAAATTCTCCTGAAGTAAACTACTATGGGTTTAAGATATATTTAAAGCTAAGGTGTGCTGTGAGTCCTTTATGCCTTTCTTCTCTAAAAACTGGAGAATAAGCAAACCTAGACATTTCTGAATCAGCCTTTCCAAGGTCCTACTTTGAACTGGTATCTGATTGGCAACATCCAAATCTGTGATTTCTCAGGAATTACTCTCTTTTGGGGGGTTCACTATGATTACTCCAGCCAGCCAGTGGGTGCATAGAAGTCTGCATGCTCGGTTTCTAAGCACTTTCTAACACAGAGAAGGTCTGAGTTCCAGGAAATAGTTTATTCTTCAGTGTAAGCTATTTGTTCTTTACTCTGTATGCAAAAAACCACAAACTAGCACAAGTCTCCAGTACCTGCAATTATTCCATGTGTTGTAATTATGATTAGTCAGTGCAACAGATAATTAACTGAAGATAATCCTATGTGTTATAGAGCAGAACAAAACTAATCAAAGCACAGTGTGTTCTTGTCAGATTGGATATCAGATGCTGAAATAACCTAGATTATTTCTGTACTTCATGTCCACAAATCACAACCATAAAAGCTCTCCCCCTAAAAGCCAGCTAGCTCTTGGAGCAAGGTTTTGCCATTAAATAACCAGAAATAAGCATTTGTTTGTTGAAAAAAGACAAGAAGTACCAAGTAATTGGTACCAAGTGATTGTTCCACTGAACAGCCATTCTGAACCAGTGAAAATTTTCCACAGAAGAAAACTGCCTATTGAAGGATTAATGCCTTCAGGTTGAATTGGAAAGGATGATTTGCCTGAGTCCTGCTGTCCCCCACTCACAGTGAATGCTCAGAATTCAAGCAGACAAATCCAATTGGTTTATTTTAATTTTTATAACATGTGGCTGAGTTTCTCATGCTATGTTATAATTGACCTATGAGCTGCTATTATTTTCTACTTTCCCAGCCACTTAAACACAGTAGATACCTCCAGGGCACTGGAGAGTTTCAGCCAAAACAAAGGGATGAGGAGGTTGCAGCAATCATCTTAGATGCTGTGATTTCAGCATTCAGCAATATATTTTCTGGCACACATCCAGGCCAGCAAGGCTCCCAACAGTCTCCAGCATTTTCAGATAATCCCAAAATGTATGAGATCCCTGTAAGGACCACTGAGAACAAAGAACACAGGAAACAGAATTTACCATCCTCCAAGTGAGACAAAATGTCCCCAGAATGAAGGATGATGCCTGGGGCAAATAACAGCTATTTCTGTGTATAACTTCATATAAAGGCACTGCAGTAGCACTGTGTAGCTTTACAGATGAAGAGATCATTGGCTGCTCTGGAAGTTGGCTCCAGCTCTTCCCGTAACAGGTGTGGTTTTTTAAGAGTTCACAACAGAGGTACCTCCCATATTAACCCCTCCTTATCATTATTTAACGAGTAAAACACCTCCAAAGAATGCCTGACTTGTTGGTTTGGTCACCCTGACCACATTCTCAGAAGCTGCACTTTTTCTGAGTAACATTTCGCAGTTAAAGTTCTTTTCAGATGAAACAACTTTTGTCCTTTATAGCTACACCTTTCTTTTCCACATCCTCAATTTAGCAGTAGTCAGTGCTCCTAGATACCTACCCAGCTCCTATTATCCAAAAAGATGCACCTCCATGACCTTGCTTATCTTATCCTTTAATTAACACTTGCTAATTTGTGAGGATGCCAATTAGTTTTAGTCCATTAGCTACAGCTAACTTAGGTAGCAAGCCAAGGATTGCACACATCTGCTTCATCAACCAGGTTCACTGACCACATGAGTTCTTTGATTTCCACCCCCACCTGCCCCAGGGCTTCTTGATACCCAAGTCAGGCACTGTGAGAATCTGGAGGCTTTTTATCACTCTCCATCCTCCTCCTGTAGCTGTCAAAGGGATGTCACAGGTTTTGTTTCTCAAATATGATCAGAACAATATCTGAGTTGTTGAGTGAAAAGCTGGGGTGTATTTCTTGAGGTAAACAACATGAAGCAAGCCTGGAGGGGGTGTCCCTTAACACCCCAAATTCCCCCAGAGAGGTTCGGTAGAGCTCACCTGACCTAATAAACTGAGCCAGTGTTTTACAGAAATACCTCCCTCAAAATAACTCTCAGCATCTCCTTCAGTGCCTCGTATCAATCCCAATCTCTCCCAGTTCTGTGGCAAGATACAGGATCATTAGTTTAAAGAAATAAGTAAAATTTGGAGCAGCATCTTCTGTCAGGCCCGAACTCCCATTATTCCTCTTCTCCCTCTGACTGGCAGTCAGTATTATTAGTAAGTGGTTCTCACCACTTACCAGTGGTGCAAAACCACTGAGGTAAATCCCAAAAGGCAGAGCTGCTGGGAAATACAGATGAAAGGAATCAAATTAAGATTTTTTCAAACTAAAATTCAGAGTACTTATTGCTGCTTCAGAAGCCACCACAGCAGTGCAAAGGAACACACCAACGCGTGCTCCTACCTCTCCCTACAGCCTGTATAGTTCAAAATCCACCGCTGGTTTCAAAACAAATAAAACAAAAACCTGGGGGAAAATAAACACGTGGTGTTAAAATGTAAGACTGGTGAAAGTGACTGTGGTTTGACAGCCCTCGAGAGTGTTTATTCTTAGAATGAGACCAGCAGGAGCAGCAGTAGTGAAATTTCAAAGCCCTGGCTATCAGCGTGTCTCATCCCTGACCTCATCTTCTCGGGGCCAGCTCCTGCAGGGATGTGGGATTGTAACTGCAGAGCCAAATCATTTCCAGTCTTTCTGAGAGAATGCTGTAAAACATCAGTCCTGGGAGTGCTGTCAGTGAGCTCAGAGGAGATATTCTGCTTCTAGACTGAGGAGGGCATGCAAGCTATGCACACTTCAGACAGTGAGACACGGAAAGTGTGAAGTCAGTACACAATTTAAATATGCAAGAATATCTCTTTGAATAGAGAAGCCTAAAATCAAATCAGTTTGTCCATGACAAAATATAACAATTACAGCAGGAACCTGTTACTGTTGTGTTCAGTAAATCTATTTGAAATAGTCTTCATTTGACAAGAAGATTTTGCAAGACAAACAGATTCCATGTGAACATGTGGATAGTAAAGATTGCAAAATCAGGGCAAGCTTCATTCAGAAAAATAAAATCGACCCAACAAAGATGCATCACTTCAGTTCTGGGCCTTGGTTCTGCTGGTTAACCATGTGCACTGTTCAGCTGGCAGATCAGCTTCCTTATTTGAGCTTTCTGGCTGGCAGCCACTGTTTTATCATCACGCCTTTGGCTAGCAGGGATTTTCACCCTGATCTACAGTTTATAACCACCTGCTTCATTGTTTTGCTGAACAAGAGATCTTTAGCTGTGTACTTTTACTTCCAGTTAAATACAGGACATCATCTATACTTATTTAATGATGAATATAATGATCCAGAATTGGGGTAATTATAATAATTTAGAACATCACTTAATGTCCATAACAATTAAAAGCATCTTAAATTTTGTTACGTGGGCTTCTGTTCAACAAAATTCAATCACCAAAGAGATGCAGGTAGCAAAAAGATGTTATGAAGGAAAAGTTGGCGAGCAGAACATGCAAAATCTTATCTTTTGTAACACCATCCCAAGACATCACCTGTGTGTGTGAGTAAAACCGTGAGTGAAGTGATGATAGGGTACAAATTGTTTCCATTCTAAGATGACTTTCTGATGGTAACCTAAGTCAGTAATGAGCAAAGATCATTAACTTGGAACTGTTGGAGAGCTGGGTGCAGGTGGGATCTGCTCATTCTGTTTGGCTGACAAACCCATTCCTCATCGCTTACAGCAACAACCACAAGAATTCGAGTGTTTGAAAAGCCTTTCTCACCCCAGCCAGTGGTCACCTGAGGTCACGAAAACACATTTCTATTGGGAACTATGTGGACCTAATTTGTTGCTAAGGATTATCTGACTTGCATGAGTCACAGAAACAAATTTCTTTATTAAGTGACAAAACATCAGATCCTTCCAGCATCCTCATGTGCTCACACACCACAGAGCACTCACCAGTCCTCCAGTCCTGAGGCCTCTGGTAAGTACAGAGGATCAGAGCAGCAACACAGTGTTAGATCAAAAATCTGCTTTTCACTTTGTCCATCCAATTTCCCTGATTCAGAAATTCATGTAACTGGGAGACAGAACTCTTAGATCATCATGTAAGCTGGTCTTTACAATGGTCTTCACAGAATTTCATTCAGTTACTCCTCTTTTGAACATAATCAATACCAAAAGACACATCATTTAGGAAAAGAAAAAACACTTTTGCTTGATTTAGACCCTTCAAAAGAAATGTTCTTATTTTTGGTGCTTAGCTTGAGTGATGAATTCTCCTTTGGAAATGTCTGGATTATTGCCATAAATTCTCGTTACACTTTTATTGTAGAATTGAAGACCAGTTGAGTATCTGGTATTTTGCCCTCATGACAGTAGCACTTTCTTAGGAGTTGTCACCTTTTCATCTATCACTCATCCTTCTGAGCATTGATAAAGCTTCACACAACAATAATAATGTTATTAATTGAACTGTCATTAATTAACTGTTATTATTGCTGTTGGATGCACAACCTCAGTTCATACTGAAATACAGGACCCCTCTGAAGATCTAATAGTAGTCTTGCTCATATTTTTTTGCTTGCCTATGTTTTCTTCTTTAACTTACAAAATTAAGCATCAAGCTGTGCCTGTATTACATCAGTGGGTACTGTTTAAAAGACAATTCACTCTTTAAAATGTGTCTGTAGCTATAGATCAAGATAAGCATAATTAATCACTTGACAAAAAAAAAATACATTGCAAACTAATTCCCGGCTAATCAATCTTATCAGTGAGAACAGTTTACCGGCTTTTAATTACCTTTGTTATGCAACGTTTGTCTACACCACATAATTGCATTACTCTGTTCTGACTTACCTGCCTTTCTTTAGGTCATCTTCTTTTCCACTTTGCCACTGTTCCCAGAATGAAAGACTCACTATATCAAAACAACACTGATGCTCTTCGTGGTCTGGACTAACAGCAGTGGTTCATAGTCAAGTATAAAGCAACACTCAAAACATGTGTGCAGAGATAATTTCTCATTTAACTGGCAAAAGCTGCAGGGAGTCAGAGGCTCCACATTCTGCAATTCTGTGCTTTTCTACAACTGTCACCCTGCTGATCTAAGTGGTTTCTCAGCAGGGATAGAAATAGACCTTCTATTGTCACTGTGCCTCCAACAGCTTCAATAAAAACTTTAACTGCTTTTCCAGAAAAGGAGGAGAGGCCGTGACCAAGATTTGTTTCGAATATATTACAACAATGCTTAACAGCTCCTGTTGGGAAAAGCAGAAGAAACCAGAGGAGGAATTAAAGTTTGTCTTTAGAGGCAAGAGTAGCCTGAAAACAGAAAGTACTGAGGAATTTTTGTGGAGAACAAGAAATTATAAAGTGAAATAAATAAGTCAGAGGGGGAAAGAAAGAAAAAAATAAGAAGCAATTGTATGGTTTGATTGGGGGAGGGGGGGATAAATTAGAAAAATACCAGAATCAAGAGATGTCAGGAAAACTCCAAACTTTAACACCAACTTTCTGGCCTCTCACTGTGTGTATAATTCTCCAAGTTGCATTGGAGCCAAATTTTTAGTAAATATAAAAACTTTCCACAACATGCATACAAGAGCAGCGTAAAAGCCCCATTTACAAACAGCCAGTCTGCACACATCCAATGGTAACTTCCATTTCAAAGAAGCAGTGTAACTTGCTCAGGATATTAAATTGCCCAAGCAGGCCTGGTTCCCCTCATTCACATCCAGAAGAATCTTTTCACTTCCCAAAACATTATTCCAAGTCAATCACCAGGGCACAGTTAGTGCCTGTTCATGGCAAATGGAATCTTAAATCCTGCTCCTCTTGCACTGAAATGGTCCAAAACGTCCAATACACTTAATTTAATGTTTACCTCTGCCCTGGGAGCATTCCTAGGAAGAATCCTGGGATTTTTGAAAATCACAACTGTGCTGTTTCAGCGAGAGATTTGTACCTCTGTCACCTGTCCATGCAGCAGGACAGCAAAGCTGCCCAGTTCAGACAGAGTCCAGGAAATTCAGTCCCTACTGGACTAATTCCAGACTAATTTCACCATCATCCACCCACTCTTTGTCAACCGCAGAGGGCTCCCAGCATCCCAATTCACCCAGTTCCAATAGCGTTGTTAGGTTATACGAGTTCATGTCTTTAGAGAACGGTAGCTAAAATGTATCATTCTGTGGGAATATTTAGTATTGAAATTGAATGTATTCATTGTGTAGTTTGCATAGAAATGTCCCAGCACAGGGCATAAAAATTATAAAAAGGGAATTTCCTAGTCCTCACATTAAATCATTTCAGGTTAAACTATACCCAGTGAGGGTAAATGTTACAGATCTGAGAGATTTGCTGCTATTTTATGGACAACTGGCTTCAATTAAGAAAGCAAAGACTTAGAACCCCAACTGTTTAATATTTGGATTATTATACATACTTCATTGCTAATTCTACAGGTATTGTGAAAATGGTATATACCTCTATTTTCTAATCTTTTTGTTCTTTTTTTAGTGATATTGGCACAAAGCTTTCATGTAGGAAAATTCTCCACATCACTGAATTAATGCACACTAAATAATTTTGTCACTGGAATGAAAACTGTAAGTCCTGTAGGCTTAAAACAGGATATCCTAAAAAAAAAAATAAAAAGAAACAGGAGTGTGTGTTTAAAATTAGCAGAAGTCTATTTATTCAGTGCGTAGGGGAAAAGGAATGTCATTCCCCCATTTTCACTGGTGAGCTCTGACTTAAATTTACTGAGTCATAAATATTTGGCTAAAATAACCCTAAGTAATCCTGGGGTGGATTAGTGCAGGTATGGAACTCGAAGAATTGAATGACTTGTGTGAATACATGATACTTACAGGTTGGTAGAAGTTCAAAAGACGTCATCAGACATGGCCTCTAGCCAGGACACACACGTGAATTTACAAATTAAGTGCCCTAACCCCCATTTGACTTAACCTATTTTACTGCTACTTTCTACTTTTCTACTCCTTTTGTTATTTTAATCTCATTAAAAGCTTTGCAATCGATTCAAAGGCAGGGCTGATTGATTACAACTGTTCCCAAGCTGTAGTCACTGCAGTACTTGGTGGGATGTGCAGAAGTTCACATCACACAGTCTGAAGAACTTTAATTCCTGAAGTCATTTGTTTTCACGTTCATCTGATCTCCTGATTATTTTTTTACTGAACTGATCTCTGTGGTTGCTACAGGAACCTATTAGCCTGTGAGAATCTTTACAAATCTGAAGTCTGTTTTGGTTACTCAGCAGGACAGGATATATACAGTGGTGTAGGAAAAGGAGGCCTCTAACCTTTAGGATGTAGGCAAAGTGTCACTCTTCCTGGATGCTTTCTTGCCATTAAGCACTGTCAGTACAGACAGCAGAGCAGCTTTTCTGCACGTGTGCTCCACCCCCACCGCCCTGTGTGGAGCTCAGAACTTCCAATCCAGGGGAAATGGCTCCAAAATTTGTTTTTATTACGGGTTGAAACAAAAGCTTGTGTTTCCGTAGAGCACAGTTGAAAAAGATTTTCTTTCATAACAACCTAAAATCTGGCATACTGAATTTTTCAAACGTTATACTAATGTCTCGGTATTTTTCCATATTAATTTGTATCAAAACTAGTACAGTTGCACGCACACACACCATCCTTGCTTTCCCGGCGGGTGGGTTGATAGGAACAGATTTCTCGTGGGAAATCATCCTTTTCCCTCCTGTCACCCATGCCCGGCACACAGCGGTCCCTGTCCCTGTGTCCGCGGTCCCCGGGCCGGGCAGGTGCCGGGACAGCGGCGCTGCCTGCAACAGCAGCGCTCAGTTCCCGGCAGCTCCCAGCGCCCCGACCCCGCACACCCCCGGGGCCCGACCCATCCCCGCTCCCTGCGGAGTCCCGGCAGCACCGTTATGTTTGTGTCCGCCCCGGCGGCAGCGCCAGCCCGGTGCGTTTGGGTTAAACCCACGGACGGCCAAAGGATGTCTCTGGCGTCTGGTTCTTTACCGCGCACCGGAGTGGGCTGCTGCTTACAGCCTTTTGGAAGGAGGGGGAAAAAAAGGCAACAAAAAAACCACCCAGCCTTTCTTTGTGTGCATGCGTGGAAGTAGGCAAAGAAAGAAAGAAATTCACGTTACCTGCAGTCGACGTAATCGTAAGTCCAAAGAGGAACAATAAACCCAGCTCCATTAAACCCAAATTGCACGCTGGTTAACTGCAGGCAAAGGTGAACTGCAGGCGCGACTGAACCGTTCCAGGAGGAATCCTTTCAGGTTGGAGGCAGGGAATATCCTGGGGCTGGCGGCACTCGCTGCTCCCGGGAGTTAGTTCCCACACGGAGGTGTGATTAGTACTTCTCCCTCGCAGTTATTGCCCTCCAGTGCAGACTTAGTCCTGAAGGGGAGAGTGTTGTCAAAAGAAGGGAAGATCCATCGCTCGGCTTTTCCCACACACACCTCCCACCCCACCCCCAAATCTGATCAGCAACCGGAGCTGCTGTTTTCCAGCTGCAGACGCCTCCCACCCGCCGACAGCTGCCGGCCTCCCCCGGGGCGCGGGCCGGGGGCGGGCACGGCCCCGCACCGCCCCCGCTTCCCGCCGGCAGGTAAAAGCAGGGATAGGGCAGCACATCCTCCCGGGAACGCCAGGGGAGGCACGGTCTGCTGTGCTGCTCATGCTGCTCTTAGTTCATCGCTTTTAAATGACCTGATCCTGTTGCTCCGTGTCTGATTCCAGGAGGAATCGCTTGTGTGGTAATAACGCAGCTTTCTGGTTCAAAGCTGGGCTACAGATTTGAGAGTCGTTCGGGGCTTTTTTTTTTCTTCCCCCCCCCCCAAGACTGCCACTGATTTCTCTGTGTGAAATTAAGTCACCAATTTATTAATACTTTCTTTTCCCCACTTACTTATGAGCACCTCTTTGCAGGTAAACCCTGCAAAGAGTTTAGAGTGCAACACTTAAGACAAATTTCATATTGTGTGAAATAGCTGATGGCTGAGCCTAGAAGAACACTCCTGCCTGTGGCCCCATTTTTTATCATAATATTAGCTATTAAGTGATAATAGGTATGGGTTTCAGGCAATTTGCTATATCTTTTACTACAGTAGTATGTGTAGTATATCCTGTTATAGGAAATACACGTTATAGAGAGCACATGGAGAAAGGTTGCAAAATTAATTGTGGGTTTTTAAATAAAAATGTTTCACTTAAGAGTGTTGCAGTACTAACAGAAAGACCTGCCGCCAAAATTTCTGTTATGTATCATGCCAATTTAACTTACTCACTAAAATCTGGTTTGTGAGTAGAAAACTGCTTGGAGGATCACCTGGAGTTATCCAAGTGAGGAACACTGTTCTCTACCACCTCACATTCTTCTCCAGCCCTGCCCCCGACTCCAGCTGCTGGTGTGGACTATCCAGTAACACTTGCAAAAAAAGCTCATTAAGATGTCATGTTTTGTCAGCTTGTCAAGCTTTGCCTTTTGTCAGTGCCTGAAGATTGAGAGCTTTGTAGTTGACCATGTTCCCAGCTGGTCACAAAAGCACGATGGTCAGCAGGCAGGGCGATAGCCAGAAAGTTCCACTTCCTAGGATTTGTCGAGCCCACAGCTCTCTGTGGAAATTTGAATTGCTTTTGTTTCACACAATTTGTGCAAATGATAGGATGTTCTCATAACTAATACAGGGGGGAGGAGAACCCCTGTAAATTACTGAATTCAGCACGAGCTGGGAAGGAATTTCTTGCTTACCTTTAGGATGAGGAACAGCAGTGACCTGAATGTTTGTACCCTTTGTTTTATTGGCTTGGGGGGTTGTGCGTGTTCCAGTTGTGCTCCCCAAGCATCAGCAGAGTTACAGTTCAGCCTCACAGTTCTATGGGTGCTCCGTTTTGAAAAATATTGTGACAAAACATCTCTGAAAAAATGAATTGGTTTGAAGTTATTTCCATTTCTTATAGATCTAGAAAAAATTAATTGCTTCAGATCAGGAATTTCTGGATATCATGCTTTCATGGTTTTGGATACAGGATTGATTTTGACAAATGCTTATGATTGCGTTTTAGCTTATCTGGAAAAGAAAAAGAAGATTTATTGTGCAGTTACTGTTTAACAGAACACTGCAATGACTAGGAAGTACTGGTTATGTGTTGCAGGTATTATAAGTAACAATGGCATGAGTCTAAATTCTGATTCATTAATTTCATTTTCCTTATTGCAGCTGTTATTAATTTTTATAATCATGATGCAAATTTATCATAGAAATGAGAATTATATAACTGTATCACGCATATAGATATGTCATAACAAAAAAAAGTTGTGTTGTGTGTGAACTGATTTAACAACATTTTCCTAAAAAATAGTGTTCTGTTTTCTAAGTGAAATTTTGAAGGCATCTTCTACATTGCTGTACTTTTTCTTCCTTGTGCTGTTTAATCTCTGAAGAGCCAGGGGAGACCATATCAGCACCAACTGCTGTGCAAACAAAAGGAGTAATAACATATATTCTTAAATCAGCTACCAGGGTTCAAAAATTAAGGGCAAGGGTTTGGCCAAATGACCTCATGTAAGCTTTAGAAGAAGATAAGACATAGACTCTACAGGAAGAAAGATACTCTCATCAAAGGAATTAATACTGCTGGATACTGTGGGCTTGATTCTCATTTACATCTCAAGTTGTTTGGGTTGTATATTACCTAATGACTTGGGAGCTTTTTGTTTCATAAATAAAGCAGTCTCAAAACAAGAAAGCTGGTTAAGGAAATAGCAACAAATAAATTTTAAAAATCCAGGGTCTGTTTTGATTCGGGATAAGAAATGAAAGATATCTGGGTACCATTGTCAGTGATATTCACATATGATGCCAAATAGTTTTGCAAATCTATCTAATGATTATGTTTTCATTTAGTAAAAACAAAAAGGAGTAGTAGCCTTGGAGGTAGCAGGCAGGGGTTGGAAGCCAACACACCTAATTCATAATATTTTTCAGCTTTTCCTTTAAAATTGTTTTAACTTCATAGATTCCTTTTCCAGTTTCAAGATCTTTAGGGTGGATGGGTACTTTGCATAAATCTCGAGAGCTGTGGACAAAATGTGTGGAGTTAATCCTTCCCTTCATATCTTCAATCTTCCCAATTCCAGCATATCCCTTCCTGCCCTTGTGCAGCCCAGCCTGGCAGTGCTGTGAGCGCCAGCTCTTCTCTCCACAGACAATGGGAATTCCCCAGTCCTGGGACACTTCCTCATCCTCAGGGCCACCCAGGCAGCTGAAGAAAGACAATCAGCAGATCTGCCTCGTTGCGGGGTGTAAATATTGTATATTTGAGAACTTCTAATTGACTGAAGGGAGAATAATCTCAGGGATGAGGTCAAGGCTGAAGGAGTCCTGGAATGTGGAGCAGCTGAAACAGATGATGTTAAGGAAAGTAAGCTCAGATTCCAGATTTTTTATGTGAAAACCCTGGGCTGCCATTTCAATTAGGAACATAATCTTGGGTTTGTTTAGTGCTCCTCTGCCCCTTGTATCCCTGCTTTATCCATCCACTGCTGTGATTGTGGGGCAATCAGAGCCCCCAGCAGTAATTCCACAGCATTTAACCTTCATCATACAGGTGACCACACAAAGAAGTTGTGAGTTACAAAGAAGTTCCAGATGTGTTTAAGTAAAGTTGGTTACTGAGAGAAACCACTTTAAAAGCCGAGTTCTAGGATGTATTTACACGAGTAATGAAGCCTGGAGTTAAAAGGTAGGGTAAGGTTTCAGCAGCAGTGCAGGATTTTTTGGCACTGGTGCCTGTTCTTACAGCTTCACAGCAGCCAGGAGGAAAGCCTGATCAATACAGATACGGTACTAAATAAAGACAACCAATCTAGTGCTTTATAAACCATTCATATCCCTTTTCCCACCCTCTTGCTTCCTTCTTAGTCACCGTGTTCTTTAGTGTTATTGAAAGAAAAGGTCATATGAAGCTGCAAGCACTGTGTTTAGTAGCACTCTGCATCGCTGTCACAAAGCAAGCAGCTTCATAGTGTAGCTGACATTGGAAAAATGTGCTGAAATCAGGAGGTTCTCAAGAAAACCTTATCTCCTGATTATTATTTGTTACTTTTTGCTAGAGTTCCATAGGCAGAAAGCTGAAGTTAATCTTGTCTCCCCTCGTGTTTCAGACAGCCCCATTCAGAGCCCTTTGATGTCAGTGCAAAGAATCCCATTTTTAGTGGCCTTTGAACCAGATGTAGTAAAAGGGCAACTGAGCATTTGTAGGGGTTGCAATTGGGTAACTTGCTTAAAGGAGGAGAGTTTGGATACTCGTTTCTGTTTTCCCATTTTTTAAATTACTTTTAGTACTTATATACCAGTAAGAGTAATGTAGATACTTGGTAAACAATGAAGAGGACAAATGCCTCAGCTCTGACCATATTTCTCTTTATTTAGATAAAAGCAAAGTAAAGAAGGAGCTCTGTGGATGTTTTTCAGGCACACTAATTTAATGATTCCTGCTTGTTACAGCTATTGTGAAATTTAGGAAGGAGTTTGCATAAGATAACATATCCTGCTGTTGTAATGTACTGGAGACAGGGCTCAGATCTCTGGATAAGGAATGCTGCAAAAATCCTAAGTGTTATTATCACTACACACCACTCTCCCCAGGATCTGAACCTGACCTCCCTTCCTTGATCCAAACAATCTCTCTTTGTGAAAAAAAACAGGATTTTACAGGAAGAGAATTTTCTGTAATTATTATGTGAAACAGTTCTTTTCCTTGACATTTATTCACATTTGGGCATGTTACTGAACAAAGAGAATTCCATATCAAAATGTGATCAATCTGAACACTTCTTGTGTTTGTAAAGAATGGACAGGGAGCTGCCAGCAAATAAGAGGCTGGGGGTGAAAAACTGAGGTGGTTGTCTTGCCAAAAGAACTTCACACATTTAAAAATGAGCAAGGACTGGGGAGGGACAGCTTGTTTCTGGAGGTGCACTGGCAGGGAAGAAAACTCCAGTACCAAAACAAATCATTTTGGGCAGAAGCCAGTCTGGAGGGTGATGTGGAGAGGGAGGGAGTGGTGTGCATGTATAAGGGTTTGGGTTCTGGCCTGCTTTTCCTTCCTCAGCAGACTGGTAGGAAACTTGTGGTCAATCATTCACAGTGTGAGTGGCTGGGGGAGTCTGGAGTCCTGGGAGGAGAGCGAGGTGTAAAGATAAGCTGGAAGGAGGGGGCTTGAGACTGGGGATGTCCCCAAGGCTATGGCTGACCCTCAGGTTATTACACAAAAAGTGAAATCCATGTGCTTCTCTGACAGCTCCTCCTTGGGAGTGCCCCTTCTTGGAGCTGGAGCCTGCCTGGATGCCTTCGAAGAGGCATTTTTTTCCATTTATTGGAAAACCAAAGGACCAGAAGCCCTGAATCCACTGTCCTGCCTGGAGCAGAGCCTGCAGGGAGGGGTGCCCTGGGCTGCTGGAGAGGTGAGTGTTGGCCAGTGCAGTTTCTGTGCCCTGGGAGCTGATGAAGCGGCAGGGGGGGATACCAGGGCACTTTTTACAGCTCCTTTTGAGAAGAGATGCAGCAGCTTGGGTGGAATAAAAGCCTAAAGCTTGTGCTGCAAATCATGTGGTTCATAGCCCTTCTGGCTGTGAAGAGCTTTACAACATCTGCTGGCTTTTAATTAAGAGCACGAAGTTTGCAGAAATGCTTGACCTCTCTGGGTTTTGATGATTCCTGTTTGCCTGGTTAAGCACTTTGGGGGCTTTTCTCTCGCTGTGGCTCTGTGATGTGACCTGCAGGTGACTGCAAGTATTTAAAATCCCCTGTGCTGGAGCCCTCACAGACAGGAACATCTATTTACAAATCCATAGGTGAGACAGGTGTTTTCTAACAGCCAGTCTTGTTACATAATAAGGGCAGTCTGGAGCAAAGCTTAATGTAATGTATGGTGCAAAATATGTGCACATCAATGGCAAAAACCTGATTTATTTTTTATTGTGAGCCCAGGTGGACCAGACTGTTAATGCACAGCAGTGAGAATACTGTGTGATAATAATTTATTCACCTATGTAAAAGCCAAACAGGCTGGTCATAACTACCTTTATTCTGTGGTAAATCTCCTCTTCAAATTTGTACTTAACATTTGTAAGAGATTAGTGTTTCTGGTGCTGCTCTGCAGTATAAAAAAGCGTTCTGCAGCAGTTACCAGCTGCTAATGAAGTTAATGACTCCTTATTGCAACTTCTTGGTAAATCTAATTTTAAAGAGAAATACAGGTCTGACCATTTCTTTTTTGGGAGGATCCACAGCTGAGACTCATCAGTTTAGCAACAACCTTGACACCATGTTTGAATGTATAACCTTTCCTCTCCCCAAGTAACTTATCTCTCTCTAAGAAAAGACTTTCAGAGAGAAATAAACAAGTGTCTGCCTGTATGAACTAGTAAAGGGAAAATAAAATGAAAAATGAACTTGTATTATTTAAACAGTGTGACATGACAAACTGCAAGTGCTGTTCACACCTAGCCCTCTGAGAGCAGCTTGCTTTGTTGATAAGCTTTGATTGAACCTGAACCTTTAGTTCCTGAACCTAGTTTTGTGAATAAATTACATGTTGCAATGGCTTGGTGTTATAATCCTCCAGATTTGTTGGGATTAAATCGCACAAATGTCTGAACACAAAGACAAAGCCAAGTTGGGCATTAGTGTTGTGAGTGATCTGTCAGCCCTCTGGGATTATTCCAGTTTGGTGCAGAGGCTGAGCAGGTTAAATCATTCCAGCCCCTGGAAAGGCTGTCTGGGGGCTCAGGGGGCTGTGACATGGAATCTGGGATAACACCTGCAGATCCTGTGTGCAGGTTGTGTGGCCTAGGGCTGCTGCAGGTTTGACCAAGTGAGGTTAAGGAAGCTCCATGCATTGCCAAAGTGCATGTGCAGTGTTCCAGCCCTTCCTGCAGTGCTCAGGGGGCTCAGCTGGGTTTGTGCATTCTAAAACTCCACTAAGGTGTGCATTACAGGCCCAGCATGTCCTATGGCAAAGAGGTAATTGCCAGGTTACCAAGCTGCTTTCAGCTTGAGGTGCTGTTGGTAAATAACAGATGGCACAGATATCCAAAGCAGCCCTAGTTGTGAAACTCATGGCTATGGCAATGTGGTGTTCAGTCTGGTTTGTTGGAACAAGAGTTGACAGCATCTTCCCTGATGGTTCAAAAGGAACAGCCCTTTCCAGAAGAGGCAGAGATCTGCAAAATAAACACAGGGAGTTACGAGATGAACATAAACCTAACGTAACATGGGAATTCTGAATCTATTTATCTGTTCTCATTGACGTGGTTGTACTCATCGTGGAGGGTCTTGACCTCACATTCAGCTTAAGAACACAAGCCTGGGAATAACAGCAGTGCTGAAGTTTAGGCACAGTAGGATTTCTGTACATTTCATTCATTTAAGTACATGAGTCACCTTCTGTGTGCCTGAAACATCAGGGTGAGAAGAGAGGTAGTACCACACAACCTGCATGGAAGTTTTGAACGCAGCTCATGGCGCTTTCTCACATTTCCACAACTGCATTTCACTCTCCCTTATCAGGGTTGGTAAAGCAAGTTTCAGTAAATCAGATTGTAAGGAAAGAGTGGGTGCCAAAAGAATGTTCTCCAGGAGCTCCTAGGGAGGAATACTCAGGCATCAGCCAAAATAGGGCAGGGAAGGCAGCAGTGTTTTGTGGGGAAATGGGAAAGATAACGAGGAAAAACAATAGGCAAAGGATGGGGAAAAGAGAAAGTCAAGTCACTTTTCCTGGAAGTATCTTTTCTATTATAAAGACAATAGAAGCAAAAAGGAGGAGGAATAAACAAAAAGTGAAGAGATACAATAGGATATTAGTTGGGGATGCAGAGAAAAGGAATAAAGAAATGGGGCAAAGGAAGAAAATGAGATGTTTATCTCTGGCCAAGAGTAAAGTCTATCCCTCCAGCAGCGTGGCTGGGATTTTGCTTCTGCTTTTTGCCTCTGAGTGCTTCTTTAAAGCAAAGAGCTAAGCAGGCACCAGGCTGTTTAGAGTGGCTGGCTGTTATTTGAGCTTCCCAGGTACTCTGCTATTTCCCTGCTGAAAATTCTTCAGCTGCAAACATTTTCAAGCCATGGTTGTGCTGTTACGGGCTTGGAGAAGAGAGTCTGGGATAACTTCTTATTACAGTGTTACTTTTCATATATTTTAGAAAATACATTGTGGAAAGCATTGAAAAGAAAATTGAGGCAAATTAGAAAAAAAAAAAGGCAAGTTCAAAAAGCTGTTTCATTCTTTGAAGGACTTGATGAGGGAGGGAAGGAAGAAGGACTGGAATTTGTACAACTCCAAGAGCCTGGCTGCATTCCTTTGTCAGTATTTTTATTGACTCTCACTTCCAAAGGAACAATGATGCTTCAAGCTGTTCTCTGGAGCCTGGATATACCTTGCTGACCTACGGAGACACAATGCACCACAGCTGTTAGCAAGGGTCGTGTGTGCTCTTTGAACTGGAACAAAAGAGCTGTGATCATACTTCTCTTACTCTGAAGTGCAATTGTTTCCATGCCTTTCCAGTTTTGAGTAACAGCATTTCACACATTAGAAAAGCCATAATGTAATTTATTATCCCTGGCTCTGGAGTAATTTATTATTGTTTTGACATTTTTTCTTTTACTGTTTTATCTTTTCTCACTCAAGGAATAGAGGAGTAGGAGTCAGAGTTTCTGCTTTTGATATTTGCAATTTTGCCAGCAGAGTTTAACCTAATGTGTATGTGAGTTAAAGTCAGACTGGTAGTGACTCTGTGATGACAAAAAGCTGAAGGGGACACAGGATTTGTATTCACTTTGTGATGAGTCAGAATCTGCAGGCAAGGATTTTTTTATGTCCATCATTGCCATAATAGTGACAGGCAGAAAATCACTGACTGTAGGGTAGCTGCAGAAAGGACAATGAGGATTATTATAGGCTCCAGTTAAATAGCATCAAATATGAATTAAATAATGATTATCAGCTTTCCCACTAAATCTCATAGGTGTCTGACCAGCTAGAGTGTCATTCAGGTACCTTTATTTGCTTTTAGTTACTCTGAAAAAAGATGCACGAGTTATTAATGAACTGTACCTACTGCTTTCAAATAGTTTATGTCTCGAGTTCTGAAAATGCACTGAGGCCTTACAATTTGCAGAATACTATAAAAAAAGTAAGAAGGGTGGCATTGAGAACAAGGAGATGTGAGCAAGCAAAGACTGTTGTACAGCTGGAAACTGGCCACCCAAGAAGATCTGGCAGAGAAAGTAAAGTATTAATAGCATTGTTAATCTACTGAGTTTTACTGCCAGTAAAATAAGTAGAGAAAGCAAGATCAAGGAGAAGTTATGAGGCAGCAACACAAATAATGTAACAAATTTACAGTTCTCGGGGGTATTGTGATTGTGGTTCCTGTTACCAAACTGTGAGTGTACACAAGGACAGCAGCTGTGCCAAATGTCCAGATACTGCAGTTCACAGTGGGATAAAGGGCATGGCACAGTTTAAACTCACTACTCTTCTCATATGTAGTAAATCCTCCATAATTATTTACTACAGAAGCCATTTTTCGTGGGTTTGGGGGGAGGGGTTGAATGCTGAGTTAATTAATGCATTTCTTCTACTCTCACTCTGCAGAGTTCTGGCACCATGGCACTGGGCCATTGGGACTTCTTGTCCGTTTTGCCAAAAACTAAAAGTTGTTTTCCTGATATTCTGGAGTGATTTTTTTTCAGACAAACAATTGCTGTGATCTCAGAATGTCTGAGATGGTCATTCATGAGAAGGTTGGGTCACAGTTCAAACTGGTTTTGAAGAAACAGTTTTCTTTGCAGTCCATCACCACTCAAGGCAATGCCACACCAGGCACTGGAAGCGCCCATTGTGCTCCCAGCCTGTGTTTCACAGCAGTGCCTTGGCAGGAACATATTAAGCTTTAATTAAAGGGGCATGTTTTACTTCTATGAAGAAAATTCTGCTCTGAGTCTGAGGTTTGCTAATAAAGTTCAGACTTATTTACCAGTTTTCAGTGAAAACCTTTATTCTATTTAGTATTTTATTTAGTTGCTCTTGCCTTCCTGTCAGTCCCCACAACTCCCCCTAATGATTCTAGGATAAATTTTTCAGTATATGCTGTTTGGAGTTGAAGGACAGACTCTAGGAGCATTTGGCCACCCTGAAAATGACATGGAGCTCTTTTATTTTTATTTTATTTTAACGTTTGGTTCGTAGCATCAGCTTAAAGGGCCAAAAGAGAAGGACGTGGTTGTTTGATCCACTGCATGTGCCTAAGAAGCAGTTGCTACTTTCTTTCATTCTGATTGTTCCTGGTCAAGACAGGTTTACACAGTTGGAAAACTGAAGGTAAGATGGTTTAGAAAAGATTGGCTGAACCAGGAAAAATATGGCCCAAGTTATTCCACATTAGCTGGCTTAGGAAAGGAGAGAAGAAAAAACCCAACACATTGGTGATTTCAGAACCTATTAGAGATATATTAGGGCTCCTATGGACGGATTAAGAACAGATGCAGATTTCAGGCTAAAGGCCCAAGTAAATAGAATGTCTGGGATAATAACTTCAACACATAAGACTAATAAAATACCATATCTTTTGGGGGAACAAACATATTTTTTAAATAAACAGATGAGACCTATCAACAAAGCACATGTAGATGGAATTTCCTAGAAATATAAAAGGCAGACTATGAAAAAATTATTTGGAACAAGAGAATAAAACCAGATGAGCAGGAGAACTGAAACTTAGTACATTAGCTGTCAGAGAACCATCGCTCCCTTTCTGGTTCCTCAGAAGCAGAAGACGACACAGAACTTTCCTCTGCTGCTTCAACTTCTTTCTTCTTAGGAAAAATGTGTTGTTTAGTTTGGAAATTCACATCTGTTTTATACAAACTCCATGAGTATTTTAAACTTCAGCTATAAATGCTGTTAAGACATCATTTGCTGCTCACAGGATGGTTTATGATTGGGATCACGTACTCCCCTCTCGAATCAGGACATTAAGCCAGAATTCCCTATCTTGATAATTATCTCTGAAATCAGTGACAAACTGAGCCTCATCATCTGTGATCTGGGTTCTGCCAAGGGTTCCAGGCTGCTGGTCACTCCCAGTCACTACATGAGCTCAGGAAGAAGAGGAATTTGCTGGGAATCCAAAGATACCAGCCTCGAGAGACAGGGAGAGCTTTGGCATTACAGGTTTATTTTTTTAACTTGTCTGTTTGTAAGTAATTTGTTTGTTTTCAAAATCTTCCTACTTCCCTTTCCCCAAACTAACTTAAACCCAAGCAAGCATCCTGTTTAAAAGTAAATAAATAAACAAAAAATCGAGCTATGTAATCAATCTCAAGTATGTTGCTTATGTAAGTGATCTGAACTAAGTCAGCATGAAAAATCCAGAGTTCGGGCATTTTATCCCATTGAGTTCTAGGTTTTGATTTTTAAAGAGACTTTTCTTTGTTGTAGACAGCTTTGAAAAACAGTTGCTGTACATGGATAGGGCCTTTTGAGGTATTTTATCATCTCCCTCCAACATTGCAGGCCCCTGTCTTTGGGGGTGTGTCCAGATGTTTGCTTTTGTGTCTTTCTTCCTCCCAGGTTACTCAGAATCTCTTGGGTCTATAAAGCAAGTCCAGGTTGCTTTACCCTTCAGGAACTGAAGAGACAGCAATACAAGAAACTGAACCAAACCTTTTAGGTTTAATCCTGATAGATATTTTCCATGAGGGTTTAGGAAGTCACCATCTCTTTCCAGCTTTGGTTCATAGCTGCCACTGAAGAGATGCTGGTAATTCCCCACCCTGAAGAACTGTATCTTGAAAAAGCCAAGAAGTTGGAAAAAGCTGCATCTTGCATAAGCTTTAGTGCCCTGGTTCATTGGTATTTTGAAAAATGAGTTTTTTGTTCAAGCTGGATGATTGGAGTTAAACTTCAGTGGTCTTACAGAATGAAAGCTCTGTGTTTGGGGCATTTGCAATGCGTGGTTGGTTTTATTTTCCTCTTAATTTTTGTATGCTGGCTGTATTTACATTTTATGCCCAGATGGTTTTCTTTAACTTCTTAGTATAACTTACATGTAACATCTTGCAAAAGCTTTGTTTTCTTGATTTATGCCTCTGTGTTTGAATAGTTTGAAAACTTTGTTAGGGCACCTAATGGGGAAACTGCTTTTTTAGCACTGTGGATGGTTGTTCTCTGTCAACAGAAAACTGGAAACTTGTGGTTTGTGTGTGTTGTTGGACAGAATTACACTCATGTCATGCTGGGGGTTTAGATTTTATCCTTGAAGAAGCCTAAAACCTTTACCTCCAATTGAAACTCTTCTTTCTTAGCTCTGAAATCAAGGATCAAGTAAGCAATTTGTATTTTTCATAAGGGAACAGATTCTTCCCATATAATAAAATGCCATAGAAGATGCCAAGGCCTGTATGACAAAGATAAAGATCAAACTTATGAGCTGATAGGTGTGACATGAACTATTCAGGAAAGGAAAATCCAACTTTAGGTAGAATTAAGTGTTCATTGAGTAGCTAAAAAGCCTGTAAATACCACTGGCTACAACCATTTTGTACACAGCGTTATCTGAAAGAAAATTTTGCAAAGAAATATTTCTAGAAAATTCTAAAATTACTCTGCAATCTGACGTGCAAGTCAGATGTCCTGCATTGTAAGAGAGAATTTTGTTCTGTGAGTAAAAGCACCTGCTTTGTAATGGCAGCCTGAAAACTCAGGATGTGTAGGAATCCATGGTGTTAGATGGAACTGGCAGTTGAGGGTGTTCTCAAACCAGAGTAACAGAGGTTTTCTCTCTTCTGCATCTGGGGAGGGCCTGAGGGCTTTTGAGATTACTTGAAAGATGAGGTAAAATTGTGAATGAAATTATGCAGCTGGCACAAGGAATTGATTTCTTATCAATTATGACTATGCCAGTTATAAAGTGGTTTAACTGCAGTGACTAACAAGTATTTCTCTTGCAGTGTTGAACAAAATGAACTAGAAATATTCACCAGCAGTGGAGTTCACACGTGCTCTTGAAATGTGCTGTTGCCAGAGTTCCATTTCATCCCCCTTTTAGGGGAAAGAAGAGTGGAAAAGCATCTCAATTTTGTATAATGTGAATGTAATAGAAATTAGGCTGCGTACATCACATTTTCTCTAAATATGCCACCTAAACTGCTGAAGTCTGACCTGCACTGGTAAAGTGAAGAGATTGGCAGTTACACCTTTCCAACCCACTGAGAGCTTTTCAGGGAGGCAGGACTTCTGTGCAGCCCCAAGGAGACGAGATCTGTTCCCTCCTTTCAGTCTGAAAACCTTTCCATATACATTTGTTTGCATCTCCCACCCCCTTCAGCCAGTGCTTAGAGGAAAATACAATGTTAAATTCACTGTGTTGGCAGAATTTCATTAGAAAAGTTGGAAACGGGAGTTTTCACTGAATGGGGATTTGGAAGTTTTGTAAACCTGCTCTCTGCATTCATCTCAAGCACCAGCACCTGCCAACGCTAGGAACAACCTCAGGCATGATGGGATCTGCAGCTGAGAGTGGAAGAGCAAGTCTTTTCATTGACCACAACCTTTGTGCTTGCCAGGGTCATATAACCCTGCAGACCAGCATTGGTAAAGTATGAATATTTCTGAATCAATCTTATGATTGATTAATTTAGTGGGAGAATTCAAATCCTTTCAGTCTGTTAAAAGAATATTAGGATTTCATTACTTTTAGGACTTCTTTACATTTCTCCTTTTTTTGCAGAACAGCAAATGATTTCCCACAACAACAGAAAAAAAGACTCAGGCTGAGGATCCCTTGGAGCCATTTACTGCATTCTGTATTATTTTTTTATTTTGGAGTTGATTGTGTTTAATGCAGACTTGTGGTCTGTTTTAAGTTGTGCTGTACTATGAAGCCTTTGTCTCCCAAAGGATGTTAATTCTCCCTGCATCCCATAATTGTGATTTCTCACTTGGGGGGGAAGGGAGAGTACCTGTGAATACATTCCAGTTCTGTAAGGCTCCCCTTAGGAACGCTGCTGGAACGCCAGCCCTGAGCCTTCCCAGAAGAATGTGGGATGAATTTAACTTTTCAGGGGGCAAAGATATTTAAAGCAATACAAGCTATGTAAAGAACTTAGGGATAGTCAACCAAATAGTTTAGTGTTGACTCCAGCTCTCTTATTGTCACGCAGTGATCAAGGGGGGGAATATTTGTGTGAGGACATGTGAAGAAATGGCTCTTTCCCTTTGTATATCTTAAGGGCTTTTTTAGACTTGGCCTTCCTGCAACATAGTTACTGTTGCTACAGTCCAATCTGGAATCTTTCCATCAGAAATGCTATTTTGATCACTGACTTCTAAATGGATCATATCTCATTGTTCTGAAATTTGTCACATCCAGAGCTTGGGAGGCAAAGTGAATCCCACTTAATTTTAGATCGATTCTTTGCTATGCTGAACACCAGATTTGGTTTTGTATTGGCTTAAGATTTCTATCGATTCCTGAAGCCACAAACGCCAGGGAGCTGCAGGAATGGGTGGCAGAGTCATCTGAATGGCTCCAGTGACCTGGCGTGGGATGTGTGCCTTGCTGCAGACTAAGACACACGATGTCACCCCACAGACAATGTCACCGATGCACTGCAGGTTTCCTGGAGCTTCCCTCTCTGAAGCCCATGGCAGGCTGTGTTTGCACCCCTGGGACAGTCGATTCCAGGTGCACTGCACACCCCTCCAAGGGAAAGCAAAGCGTGGCCTGCCCTCTGCTGCCAAAGGGGTCGGGGAAGGTGCATGAGGAGTGTCGCTTGTGGCACCACTCCTGTTCAGATTAAAGGTCCAGCGTGTCCAGAACAGCAGCAATTGGCGGTTCTTAAATAGTTGTTTAACCCTAAAAAGGACCTGGAACACATTCAGCCACGTGCTGCTGCCCAGCAATAGGACCGTGCTGGTTTTAGCATCCATGGGATATCCAAAACTTCCAGAATTCTCAAAGGCCACTGTAATAATGGGGCAGGGGAGGGAAGGTGTGGGAAGGTGTCCCCTCCCCAGGGAAGGTGTGGGAAGATGTCCCTTCCGTAGGGAAGGTGTGGGAGGGTGTCCCCTCTTTAGGGAAGGTGTGGGAAGGTGTCCCCTCCCCAGGAAAAGTGTAGGAGGGTGTCCCCTCCCCAGGGAAGGTGTAGGAGGGTGTCCCCTCCCCAGGCTGGCCCCGGGGACAGGTTAGAGCTGTAGTTGTTGATGGTTTCCCGCAGGTGGCTCCGCTGCCCGGGGCTGCCGGCACGGCCGGGTGCGGGCTCCAGGAGCAGCGCTTCTGTCGCACCGTGTGCCAGCATTACAAAGTACAGCGACACGAAACCTTAGCCCGGTTCCCACGGGATAAACAGCACAGCAGGAAACGCGCACTGCAGGGAAGGTGTTGCATGATGCAACTTTAAGAAGAAGCACACCAACTCTGAGAGCAAATAAATCCACACTGTGAGCAGCAGCTGTTAACCTTATCTTACAGGAGCGGCTGAGGGAGCTGGGAAAGGGGCTCAGCCTGGAGAAAAGGAGGCTCGGGGGGACCCTGTGGCTCTGCACAACTCCCTGACAAGGAGGGGGCAGTGAGCTGGGGGTTGGTCTCTTTTCCAAGGTAACATTGCAAGGCAAGGGCAAATGGCCTCAAGTTGCAGCAGGGGAAGTTTAGATGGGAGTTTAGGAAAAATTTCTGCACTGGAAGGGTTATCAAGCTTGACAAGCTGTTGAACAGACTGCAAAGGAGAGTAGTGGAGTCACCATCCCTGGAAATGTGCAAAAAATGTGTGAATATGGCATTTGAGGATATGATTTAGTGGTGAACAAGGTGGTGGTGCTGGGTTGCTGGTTGGATTTGATGATCTTAGGGGTCTTTTCCAACCCTAAGGGTTATGTGATTCTCTGATTCTGTATATGTACTGTCAGGTCTGTCTCACAAACCCTCTCTTGATCCTGTTGTCCAGGAGGCAAGGATAAGGGGTAAGATTTCTCTCTTTCTGGGCCCAGTTTTTTGCAGTGTCACTGTAATTAAACCAAGAATGGTGAGGGTGTTTTGGTTAGAGGAGCTCCTCTTACACCATGTGTTCTTGGTGAACACAAAAGGGAACATCTGGTACACAGAGCACAAAGGCAATGCAATTACATTTTAGTAACTGATCCAGCATGGATGAATTTTCATGATGCATTAGTCACTTCTGTGTGAATTAAGATGGAGAGAAACAATGGATGTAGGCATTGAAAAGATGAACATACACATTGTGTGGATTCCATGAATGACAGGGATATCCAGGGGAAGAACTGCTGGGCTTTCTCTGGCGACCTCCTGTGTGTAATTGTTCTGTGCAGCGAGTTGCTGTGTTCTGACTTCTGTTCAATATCCCAGAGGAGGTATTTAGAAGATGTTACTGCAGTGGAACAGTCTCTGGCTGTACTTTCCTTCTCTGCACTTTAAATCTTACAGGACCTATTGTTTCCCCAAAATGTTTTACCAATTCATTTCCTTCCTAAAGGGAATTCTTCCTCTGAGCATGTCTAAGCAAATCCTTCATATCATCTGTTTCAGTCAAGCTTTTCTCCTGGTTCTGTTGGTACATTGCCACTGAATTTAACTGGACCACATTGGTGTAATTGAGAGCAGAACATTGGTTCCTTTAATGTTTCTGCACAAGTAATCTCTTTCTCCAATCAGGATTTTTTTCACTGCTTGGAATTTCTTCAAATTTGTCAACATCTTCAGGGTAAGGAGGTTCTTCCAGTTCTAATACCACCTGAATTCTTTTTGAAGCACAGAACATGTTTCCACAGGCATGCTATTAATTATAGATATTTCCCTAATTCCACTTCTGTGAATATTGTCCAACAGTTCACATCTGCCTATCCACATCTGGTACAAATAAAAAAAGGTTTGGTGTTTTTCATATCAAACATGTAATAATGACCATTTTGCTTTTGTTCTTATTTTTAAATCAAAGTTTGTGAATCCTTTTTCATATAATCTCTTAAACCTTATAATACTGGGCAGGATAAGGCAGGTTTTTTATGCTTTGTTATATTTACTTTCTTGCTTCTGGACAACCAGTGATTTGAGGTCTGAGACCTTTGTATCATTTCCCTTTTCCATATTTGCTCCATTTGGAGCTAACATAACCCACACATAGAATCAACAAAGTTATACAAAACTTTTTCATAAGTGGGATGAGCTGGAATACCAAACACTCGTGGGCTGCAGAGGCTGTAATGGTTTTTTCTGTCTTCTTTTTGAGGAGCTCAGTGCAAAGGATTCTCTGTGAGCCACCGTGGAGCTAATGGTCAGATTACTTTTTAAGGAGTGTAATTTTACCTGTTCCTCCTCCCAGCCAGCACTCAAACGTGTATGTGCACAGAACTCTGAACTGCTGCTTGTGCCAATCTCCTAATTGCATTTGTACGTACAAGTTGGGAGATTTGAGGTAACTGTTACAGTCCTGGCTCAGCCTCCCAGTGAAGTATTGCTCTGCTCAGACTGTGGTTTCCTAGCACAGGTGGGAACAACCCTGGCTCCCTTTTCCCCATTTAGTTGCTCACCTCAGTTGCTGCCAAAGCTTGTTACGGAAATCAATTTTGTTCTCTTTTTTTTTTTGTATTAACCATTTTGATGGAGAGGAGGAAATCTCTGTAATGGCTTCTTTTTACAGAAGAGAAAGGACAGCAGCTCAGCTGAGTGCTCCTGTCATACTCCCAGCTGTGTGTTTGAGACAGAATGTTTAATTTGGGCATGTGCAATGAAATAAGGATGTTTCCAAGAGAAATCTGAATGTGACATGTATAATACAGAATGATAAATCATAGATTTTTAGATGCAAACACTGATTATAGCTCTATCAGTGTAAAAAGAGAGGGGAGGGCTGTTGATGTGACCTAAATTTTGCCCTGTGAATACCTCTGTAATGTGTAAGAGGCTTTGCTTTGCAGAGGTTAAATGTAATTCAGAAAGTGTAATTGAAGCCTGACTCCATCGAGGCTTAACTGTCTGTGCTGGTCCAGAATGTCTGACCTCAGCAGCAGAACCTGAGTGGCCATCAAAGTCAGCTGCAAAACAAGACCACAGGAGGTTATGAAACAGCTCCCATGGCTCTCATCCAATCCCTCCTTTTGTCAATGGCATAAGAATCTTTGAAAAGGATCAGAGTCTGATATATCCCAACTAACTCACTCTGAAACACTTTCAGTCCTGGCTGGATTAAGAACTTGCTCCTGGTGTTGTACTCAGCATTGCTTGTTTTGTCAATCAGTGACTCAAAAACATGCTCCAGATGCATGTGCACAGTCCTTGTGATGCTTTAAAAATTGGATTATAGATTAATGAATTGACTCTGTTAGAGTCACCTTGTTTAGCATTGGGGTTTGAACCCTAACAATTTTTAGGGACCAATAATGAAACTTTTATAGTGGGGGTTTTAAAGCTAAAATCCTCCATACAGCCATGGCACAAGAATCCTCTTTGACTACTTTGCAAAGTAGTCACCCACAAATTTGCAAGCTCACCCACAAATGTGTTCAAGTGAGTCCATCCCTTGTTTAACTCACTCTTGCAGCTCCTCTAGACACCGTAAATGCAGAACATATTTAGGCAGTTGTCATGAGCAGTCAATAGGTACTTCGACTGTGAGAAAGAAAACCACTCTTTTATGTTTAAGTACTTAAGAGGATGGCTTTTAACCAAACTGTGGTAACATTACAGCTCCCTGGAAGACACAGCCTTTAAGTACTTCTACGTGACATTTATCCAGTTCCACCAGGACACTTCAAATCAGCTGTTAAAATCTCACAGTATTTTAAAAGTCTAAAAAAACCCCACTATTGACCCCTTCATCCATGTGACTCTTGTGGAATGCTGATGGTAAATGAAAAACACAGGCCAGAAGTCTTAATCTGTGGCCATAATTCCACACAGATCCTTAAGGTAAAATTAATGGTTTAACAAAGCTACTTAACTACAGGAAAGCTATTACAGTATAAACACTGATGAATGGGAACAAATTTGGTTGTGCCAATAAAACCTAGGCAGCACACAAAACCAGGTTTAGGTGTGTGTTTAGGTACCACTCCCTGCATGTGTCAGTAGGGCTTTTACAGAAGCACTAAATATTTTAGGCATTGTGTTTTGGGGAAGCTGTTGACAAACAAGATTTTATGAGTAAAAATAGGGCTGGAAAGAAGATCTGTTCCAGCCCTAAGTAACATAATGCTGTATGGGGTTTGTGTGGCAAGGTTTTGGTGGTGGGGGGCTGCAGGGGTGGCTTCTGTGAGAAGCTGAGTGAAGTTTCCCTACAGAGCCAATTCCAGCAGCTCTAAGCCAGACCTTTTATTCAAGGTATATCTTTGTATTTGCTGGGGATCTCAGGCTTGCTCTGGTTGGCTCACACCCTTCTCACCCACCTTTGTGTAAGAGCTGGGGTTTGCCAGGCAGATCAGTGAAGAATTGATAATTAATAATTAATAATATCTACTAGAAAAGTCCAAAACAATAAGAAATAATGTGTTCCCATCCAAACAGGCAAAATCTGAAACATCCATTAGTTTACATCTGCCTGGGTAGATGTAGGTGTTGAATATAGACCTTATTAGTCCATATTAGTCAGCATTCCTTATTAATTTGTTTCCTTCATTGGAAGGAGGATAAAGTTGATGAGACACATTCATGTGCAAAGGAATTTAATCTTCACTTATAGCAAAGAGATGATCCATCAGAACTGCTGCTTGCTTTGGAGGAGAAGGAAACACAGATTTTTCCCTCTGTGCCTGGTGCCCTCCTGTGGTTTTTATGTTCAGCTACTTGGGAGTGAATTAAACACATCAGTAGCTGTTTCTTGGGCTGTGTAAAAGGTACAGAAGGGTTTGCCTGTTTAGTCTTTTTTAGTCTTTTGTGAGTGCAGAGTGTTCTGGGAAGCTGGAACACAGCTTTCCATACAGCCAGTTGGATTTGGATGTGCCAGCTTCCTGAGTTCCCTAATTTAGACCAAAACCATTTCTCCCAGTCCTCACATCCTCATGTACTTGACTCAGACCTGACTCCTCCAAGGGCTGTTACAGCTAAAAGGATTTGTGCTGGAGTCACTGCCTTCTGCAGTGATCCTGTTAAAATGCCACCATAGAGCTACTGGCACTTTTAAAGAACTGATGTTAGGTCAAATTGTTGTACAGGATAGGGAGATAAAATGTCAAGGATTACTTCTGTCAGGAAATGGAGTTCAGAATTTACTTTCTCAGCTAACTTGTCCCATTTTTCTTCCAGCTACAGATGCAGAATGACAAAGAAATTTCTGTATTTCATGCTGTAAAATATAGGATAAAAAGTTTCTTTGCACAGCACTTCTGTCATTAGAATATTTCTAAATTACTGATCTAAAAATTCCACTTCAAAATGCATCATTTAGCCACAAACATTATGCAGAAAAACTTATATAGAATATTCCTTACATGTCCATGCATTATAATAGTTAGCTCTTGCACAAGCAAGAAGTGAAAATTGCTGCTGTGGAGGTGCTGGTGTGATTTGGTGCAATGGTTTTTGTACTGTGCTTTTTAAAGGTTCTTGGCCAACAGCACTGCTGGGAACACTGGGATCTGGGAATCCCTATAAGCTTTGTGTTTCTTCTTCTTTTGCTTTTTCTGCAAATTCAGAATCCAGCTGTAGCTGTGAGTGATTCCATCAGGAAAAAAAGCTCCAGAAGGATTCACTTTGAATGTTTCAATATTGCGTCAGTATTGGTGGTTCCTCCTCATCCCTCTTCTTTTCATCTTTCTCCCAAAGTCCTATTTGAATCCTATCCTACTTCTTTGAATTCACACTATTTAAATTCATTGCACCTGGAATTCACCCCAATACCCCAGTACCCCACCAGTTTGTCTTGAAGCACAAAAACTGAACAGAGCAAGATAAAGGATAAATGTGAAGCTCTGCTTTGATGATCTCAAGTCTTGTAATGTTTGTGGGACATCCAAATACACAGGAACTGCACAGGGCTTGGCATGTGGTTTATCCCTCTGAGCTCTTTGGGCATTTTTTACACATACACATTTGTTTTTCTCAGATAATTTGTACTAGGTTTCTTTGTGTGATCTGTTTAATCTTTTACATGTGCATGACTAAAAAGCAACTCCAAATGTCCCATGGAGGTTAATCCATTAATCCCTATGTGTGAATCACAACACAAGAGCAGTGGGAGTGTAAGTCTAGAATTTGACTATAATGTAGAAGTGAAATGTTTTCTGTGTTCATCAGTTTAATCAAGCAAGTGAATACATTTGGTCAAATTGAAATATCTAATTATTTATTCACATAGAAACCAGTAAACTTTAGGGTTTGTAGCACAAAACTTGTTGTTAAAAAAAGAAAATGAGCTATGCCATATAGCTTCTTTACCCTCCATAAAATGGCATCATTGCAGTTAAAATGACAATAAAAATGAAACATTCCAGATGACATCAGTTGGAGCACAATGTGACAAATAGAATGAGAAAATCCTTGTCAGAAATTTTACTACAAGGAAATACCAATAGCTAACACCCATATTCTCCACCTAGAAATCAAGAATATTTGAGTAGATCTTGGCATAAAAGGCACAAAACACAAAGCAAAGCATGCTTGTGTCATTTCTCACACAGAAGCATTGACATTTGTGCAACATGGAAAAAGACCAGCATTTTCCCAGACTCTTCCAATATCACAGATACTTGGGGAACAGATCTTCCCCTTAATGCCAGTGTGTCACTCCCAGTATGGAGGCAGTGACTACAAGAAAAGAGGAATATAGAGAAGGGAACACATCCGTACCCTTCCAGGAGATCTGAGCTGAGGAACTGAGGAAGCTGCTGCAGTTGTATTGAAGTAACCCAACCCACTGCAGGCTTGGAGTAACACACCCACTGGCAGCCAGCACTTGTGGGAATTGTGAGGCTGGCAGGAACGTTAACAGTGCTGGAAACCTGTCAGGAGCACAGGGTTACCTCTTGCATTTAAATGTGCGATGCCAGCCTCAAATGAGCAATTTTTTTAAAAAAAAAGGTTGAGTCCTTGAAAGGAAGGGCTCTTCCAAAGAGGGTGTTGCCTCTGGCACAGAGGAATGGCTTTGCTGATGTTAAGGTGTCTCAGAACTATGGGTCAAAGATCCCTGGCATTTCCTGCTGGAACAGGCTGGCACACAAGCCCCTGGCAGCAGCCTGTTGCTATATTTCTATAACCAGCCTGTCCTCATCATCACTGCTCGTGTCATCGTACTCCACCCGCGTTTGTTTCCTCATCATCTCTAAACCTCTCTTTTTATATGTCTTGGGGGGTGTTGCAGAGAAACTCTTGAACTCCGGGGATCTGAGAGTATCTGGGGGCTTTTTAAGGGTAGCAGCAGCTGTTCCATGTGGCCTTCCATAGGGATTGGGCTGCAGGTGGGATCTGTTCTTGTCGGCGCTTCCGTGTGGGTCCAGGAGATGCTGAGATAAATTTGCCGTCTCTGAGTGTTCTCTGCTGGGTAACTGAGCCCTCGTGGCTGACTCAGGAGGAGACTCTGCTTGTGATCCAAACAAACAGGAACATCCTGGCTGGGAACTGGGAGCTGAGTTTTCTTTGGGAGGTGGATGTGTGTTTTCTTCACTTGGAGGTTTCTCCCTTCCGCAGGCCTGGATCGCCGGGTCTGACATTCCAAATATTTGGCTCTCTGACTCTACCCTCAGTTTGTTTTCCTGGCTTGCTCCCGGATGTAAGGAAAGAGGAGCAGCAGCACCCTCTGGAATTGTGCTGTCAGGTTGGTCACCTGTGCCTGTGTTTGTAAATTCAGGAGGGCAAGACCCAAAGGAAGCTGCCGCGGGGTCGCTCCGAAGGCTTGGCCGGGATTCCCCAGGCAGGGATGGCTGGAGCACGAGGGGCTGTGTCACCCAGCAGCAAATGGCCACATCCCTGCTGAACTCCTGCAGGGCCGTGTCAGCTGTGGAGGAAAAGGAATGAGCTGTCACAGCTATTCCCAGAGGAGCTGTGATGTTCTGGACAGAGGCGTTTGTTCTTGGGTGTCCCCTGATTTGCCCAGAAATGTCCTGTAGGAATTAGGAGGGGAGAAAATTTACACAGAAAGTTTTCAGTCCAGAGCAATTTCATCCAACTGATGCAAATGTAATTGTTGTTTTAGCTAATTCTAACATCAGTAAGTTTTCATTCTATTTTAACCCCCAAAAATACCTTTAACATATTTTTCAACATTTTAAACAAAATCTGTGGTACAAAATAGGCTCAACATCAACTTTAAAACAGCTGAATAGAATTCAGGTTTCAATTAACAATTCTTTTTCTGTTAATAAAAAATAATACAGGAATTAAGGTACAATACCTACTTTTTTATCCATTTTGTCTTTTTGTTTAACAGGGTTTAGGTTTTCAGTATGGGAAGATATTCCTGAGTTATTCTTTGCTTCTTTTTTCCTTCTGCAAAGCTGTTTGTCTGAGGTGGAATATGATGTGTCTTTTTGCTGGTGTAGATAATTTTCTATTGAAAAGAGGTTGAAGAGACTTTAATTTTTATTCCCCCCACATGCTCGAACTTACAACATTTCTCATCACATCACAGAAAGAACATCAATTTTAACACAAATATTCAAAATACTTACCTTGCATCTTGGATTGAGGAGGATGGCACTTCTTATGCTTATTCAATCTGGGGGGTTGGGATGAGCAGCCCTTTCTCAAAGCCTCCAGTGCTCTGTTGGGAAAACAGGGCCTCCTGCTCAGCCGGTTCATTTTCAGCTGAGCAAATCCATGGATGTGCCTCCCTCTGTACCTGCAGTGCCGGGGGCATTGAGGGGATAAACAAATATGGGAGATGTAAAAGCAGCCAGAGGAGAATAACACCACCTCATCAGGTGCATTAAAGTCTAGCAGCAATTTATTGCTGTGAGGGAGATGCTTGTTTATGTCAACTCAGAAAAGATCAGGATTTTAGGCAAGAGAACCACAATTATTTTATTATCTTTTTTTTTTCTGTAGGATTCAGTAAATCCTTGATTTTCTAAGAGAAAAGGATTAAGGAATAACAGGTCCTTTTTCCTGTATCTGGAATTTTAAAACAATACACTTCACAAAGACAGGAATCACCTGAGGCTGTGTGGTTGTTGGGTTTTTTTCTTTTTCATTCCTTGAAAAAGAAAACTCATCATCACTAAGGAACAACATCAGGATTTCAGTTCTTTAGAAAACCCACACTGAATAATCAAACTCTGCTTTATTTCCTACTGTGGGTCCACCTTTCAGTAACTCTGAATGAGTGACACAAAAGTATGTTGGAAGGTCCCACCCCTAAATCTGTCACTATCCACAGAGCAAGGTGTAAATCTAAAAGGATGCACTTATTCAGGTGTTTGGTGCATTAGAAAATCAAATTACATTTGGTGATTACCAGCTGGGCCAGTTACCTACTAATAGGCATGACCTGAGCTTTCAGGACACTGTACTTAATTGAATCCCTGCACTTATTTGATATAAATAAATCTGATATAAATAAATTCTGAGGCCAGCAGGAAAAAACCCACAACAACAAAACAACACCCAAAAATCAAATCAGAAAAAAAAGTCGTAGAAGAATGTCACTAGGCTGGGTGACATAGACCTGAGTCTTCTGTTTCTGTTCTTATGACCCTTTAAAAATTGCGGTGCTGTTTGCTCAACTAGACACGGTGATTAAGTTACTGACACTGATTTGTCCTCAAGGGAGTCACTCTGTCTGATTTTGGCCATGAAATAGAGTAAGAGGGATGTATGCACACAATATGTGCTTCTTAATGAAGCAATTCATCAGCCATCCTGCTGCCCCACACTCCTGAAAGATTAGAGGGTAAATGTTCCACTGATATGAATTCCCATTGAGCAGGAAGGGGAGAGCTCTACTGATTGAGACAATGTGCCCTTGATAGTTTTATGCTCAAATTCTTCCTGCTTTTTTATTTAAACCAAATGATCCTTTGAGCTACAGATGGTTCTGTTAGTTTGTGTTTAACTTGATATTTATTCTTCTGCCTTCTCCTGTGAATACCAGCTGAGGATATGGATCTTCCAAGGACAAAGGGCCTCGCACACTGCTCTGAGCTGTGATGGGATTAAAAACAGAAGCATTTTGGTTCCTTTCAAACAAAAGTAAATGCTGACAATTTTGACAGATAAGAGTAATTTCTAAATCATAGTGAGACTCAACTGACCAGGCACCATCTTTCTGTGGGATATGTCTGGTTTGCTTAGAAAAGTCTGTTCCTAATAGTAAGCAACATATTGATATTTTTATAATTTACCTTTGGGGCACTGCTGTGGTATAAGAATAGCTCTTTCTGAGAGATTTATCTTTTTTCCCCAATTTTAACAAGGTGGAATTTTGGGAATTACTTTTTATTTTCTGTGGAGTTTTTACACCCATTACAGCAAAATTACACTTATATCTAGTGAACCTGAAAGCCATACTCCTTACCATTTAGGGGTGACTTTAATCCTTTTCTGTTTATGGCTCCTCTTGAGTTTATTTGTTGAGAGTTTTTCCTTTTTGCAAGCTACTGTTTTCTTCTTTTGCTCTGAAATATTTTTGAAAGAACCACCAGGAACTGCTGAGCTTAACTGTTGAGAATATTGGGAGAAAATTAAATATGTTGACTGCGAGGTTGGCAATCTGTGCACTTTTTAAACAGCGCTGAACAGCATAGGAGTTAAGTAGCACAACTCTGTATTTAAGTCCTACTCTAAGTCAAATATTCATTTAGAATGAAAACAATGAAATACAGATGCTATTAGAGAAAAATATAAAACATCTCCATAAANTATGTTGACTGCGAGGTTGGAAATCTGTGCACTTTTTAAACAGCGCTGAACAGCATAGGAGTTAAGTAGCACAACTCTGTATTTAAGTCCTACTCTAAATTAAATACTCATTTAGAATGAAATACAGATGCTATTAGAGAAAAATATACAACATCTCCATAAAGGGAAATTAAATCAAGAAATAGAAATTCACTCTTCTCACTATCAGCATTCTGAAATGCTCAAGTGAAAGAAGCTTACATATTCACACAGAAGTGTATCTTTCTGATGCATCAAATGAATATAAGACTTATCTTATAAAAACATAAATTGTAAATTCTGTATCAGCAAATGCCTGTAAATGCCCATAAATACACTTCTGATAATTATTTCATTTATCTAATAAGAGGGTGGGGGTGGGCTGTCAGCCAATGACACCCTCATGAGAAAGCAGATAGGATTATTAATATTATTAATATTACCTCCTGCATCTGGTGTCCTTTAGAAAAGGATGAAACCAACGTTTTTAAACTTGTGTTTGTTAAGCCATATGCCACATTCTTAGTAATGTTTCTCATTTTGAAGATGGAAATGTCGTATTTTGACAGGGTGCATTCCCTGCTGGGCTCCTTGTCCCAGGTGTGCAGGGAGGGATGGGCACAGGCTGCGTTCCCACTCTGCTCCGAGGGCAGGGCGAGGCTCCTGCTCAGACAGCACCAGGTCAGCCGGGGCTCGGCGCTGAGGGATGGGAAGGTGCTCTTGGAGCCTGGTACTGGAGAAGTGCCAGAGTAGCAGGTCCTGTTATTGTGGGGCAGCCCTGGGAATTCCTTACAGCGAGTGCTGAGAGTGTGGCAATAGAAAGTGCCAAAAGAATGGCAAAAATAAGTGGGGTTGTCCCGTGAGCTGTGGGAGTGCTGCGGGTCCTGCAGTGGTGGTGGGATGTCCTTAAGGATGCGTGGGCTTCCCGCTCTGTCCCCTCCCAGGACTGTTGGCTCTGCACCCTTGCTAGAAACTGATGTCCTTATCAAAGAGTCACTTCCTGAGCAAAGGTGATGTAAGGCCTTCCTCTCATCTTTGATGTCAGCAGATATGAAAAAGCCACTTGTATACACAGAAGTAAAGCATATTTTCTTCTTCGGAGTCTGTGTAGAGCAAGTACTTTTACTCATCCACTTCTCTTCTGTTTGCCTTTGATAATTTATTTTATTTTTGTTGTGTTTGTTTTTCCCCTCCTCTCTTGCAATATCCTGCTGCTTGAAGTTTTGGTTACAAAAGGTGTTCTCTGCTGTGGTTAAGATATTTGTGGTTTCTGAGTTGACTGATGAACAGAGTCCTGGAGTTTTCCAGTTTGTGTGAAGATTCCATTGAGTTTCTCCTTTGCCAGACTTTTGTCTCACTTCTGATTTTACAGGGGACCAAACCACATCACTGGAATGAGAATGGAGGGATGTGCTGCTGCCAGAGCAGGGTGGGGTGGTTAAGCTGTCAGTCAGAGGTCTGGAAGCTGTCATCTCCTGTTCAGATCTAAGCAAAGGTGACAGATCTGAAGTTCTCTTGTCCTGTGGCAATTTAAGGATATATTTTGGAGAAAAGGCATTTTTTTGTGGGACTGGACTTAAATGGTCAGATTGCAGATGATGACTTTTAGAAGACACATCCACAGCATTGTCATTGAGAAGTGGCACCTTTGCTCCTGTTTTTACAAGATGTGTTTTGTCATCTCTCTCTGTTGCATTGTGCAAGGCAAAAGAGTTGGAATCACTTCCCCTTAATTCAGACCCTAAAAATCCCACCAGTGAAGCTTTTGAGATACCTGCAGGATGTGAAAGAAGGTTAATGTCACTGTAATTAAGAGCTTTTGTGGGAAGTTTGATTGTTTTCTTATATTCCCCATTCTCAGTACCTCCAGTGGCTTCGTTAATTCCTGTGCTTGATTTTTGCTCCTCTACTTTACTGGAGAATTTCACTGGAGCTGTGGGAAGACACTGAGTGCCAGAGCAATGGACTCTCTCTGTTTCACTTACTGCAGGGGTTTCTCTGCTGGGACTAGGGCAGGACACTGAAATCACATTTTGTGTCTTCTCCACTTCGAATTTCAGCTTTTTCCTTTCTGATGGCAAAGTCTGGGATTTCCCTGCAGTTTCTCTGTCGTTGCAATGGACCCACGGGGGCGTCAGGCCATGCTGGCCACTTTCCTTAGGCCCGTGATGGTTCCCATAATTGTGTGAAGTGCTTTTACAGTCTAATTCAAATGCACTGGATTCTTTCCCAGGGCTTGGTTTCTCCCAGTTGCTACTCTGTACTGGCAAGCAGTCGTCATTCCTCCCGTGGCTGCTCAGCTGACACTCAGGATTTTGAAGCCTGAGCTCACCACTGCTTGGAGCCAGCAGTGTGCTGCTGCCAGCTGTGCATTTCTCCGTGTCACTGCCACTGAGCTCTCGGGAAGTGTGGCTGGTTACAGCTCCAGCAGTTATGGACTGTGATGTCTCCATTAGGTAGGACACTCTGTCTGCAGTTTCCTCAGAGGACACATTCTGCAGAACACGATTACCATCAGTACAAGTTCCTGATGTACCCGTGGCTGAAGCTGCTGTCACAAGGGAGGAAGGACTGTCACTTGCAGAGCTCCTGCCATCTCTTTCCTCAGTAATTTCAGTGCTGCTGGCTGATTCCCTTGAATTAGGAATCAAGCTTGTAATATCTGTAATCTTATTCTCTCTTTGTTTAATTTTCTTGGCATTTTGACTGCTTTTCATTTTTTGGTAGATTTTCTTAAACGTTTCATCTCCATACATTTGCCATTTTTCTTGAGAGAACATCTTCAACTTCCTTTGATTGTGTTTCTTGTTTTTAGCGCTGATTACTTCTCTGGCCCCAAGCTTTTTAGTCCCTTTCAGCTCCTCAGACAGAGAAGGGTGATCAGCCACGTTGCTTAGGGGCAAATCATCCACTGCTGTTTGTCTGACTAGAGCTCGGGGATGGCTGTTAGGGAAATCCACAGAATTTGCAGCGAGATCGTTGCTAGGCAGCAAACCAGCAGTGCCTGTGTTTGCAGACTGCTTAGTAAGAGAAAGTGGCTTTGAGCAACCTGGTTTGTCATGTACCATCCTGGCTCCCTCCACAACAGGCAAGGAGTTGCTCCGAGTTACAGGCACAGTGTCAATTGTTGTGGAGAACTGGGTGGGAACTGAGTGGAAAAACATTGGCTTGCATTTCTCCAGGGGTGCAAAGGTAGATTTTGCTGAGCAAAGAGAAAGATTCTTTTTCCTATTTACATCACAAGTTCTGATATCAAAATGGAAAGAGTCTTTGTACGTGTAAGGCATTGGCAGGTCAATGCTTCCCTGTTTCGAAAGGACAGTTTTTCTGGGCCTGACATTGTCCAGCTGGGTGTCATCCACCACACTTTTGTTGTGAGAAATAAGCTTTGAAATGTGTTCTTCCAGCCTCTTTTTCTCTAGCATCGAGGCTGTAGCTTTGTCGGCTGCCTCTGGCTTTGCAGTGCTTCCGGAGGCACACCTCGGGCTGCTGAAGGCAGTTTCATTTTCCAGTTCCGTGCTGTGCTCGTGGAGACTGTGCAAGGGGCTGGATGATGTCATCGGCTGTTCTGTGCTGTCAGAGCGCGACAGATACCCCGAGTCAGTGCTCTCACACTTCTTCAGCTTGCAGTCCAGGGCTTTGTAATCCCACTGCTTCTCTGAAGAGGTTGCTTGCTGCCTTTGCAGCTGAATGTGCTTATTGGCAGTCGGAGTTCTTTGCTCCTGCATCTTCTTTCTCAGACACGGGCCATTTGGCAAAGCTCCTGGAGATGCTAAACTTTGCGGTTCTCTTTCAGGAACACCCTGATTCGCCTTTGAACTGAAGGATTGATTCATTGTTTCTTGATTTTCTGAAGCAGCTGATGAAGAGCTTGTCGCTGGCAGTGAGAGCTCGTGAGGTTTCTTAGTGTCTGTTGCTGCACTGGTCTCTGAACTGGGCTGTTTGATGTGAATCCCCTGGTCTTCACTGGTGCTACTCAAGACTTTGCTGCCTTGGGGAGAGGTGATGCTCTCTGCAGATCTCTCATTTTGCTCTGGTCCCCCACTGATGTCGGAGTCTGAGGGCAGCCTGGTGTTGTTGACGTGTGTTTGGGTTCTCCTGTGTTTGTACAAGTTGCTCTGAGTTTTAAACGCGATGCCACAGGTGGTGCAGGGAAAGGGCCTCTCTCCCGTGTGGGAGCGAATGTGTTTCTCAAGGACACTTGGCTTCAAACAATCTCGTCCACAGTGTTTGCAGATGTATTTCCCAGATTTTTTCGATTTTCCCAGGCTCCCAATAGATGCATTTCCACAAGAAGTCGGGGATGATAAAACTGGTAAAGTGCTGACTATGCTCAGTGTTAGGCTTTGCCCGAGCTGTTTGTGGAACACGGGCTGAGGCCGCTCCGCGCCCTCCGGAGGAACGAGCGGGTTGAGGATGAGCGGAACGCTGCCGCCATCGAGGTGGACGCAGCTCCTGCCGGTCACCAAGGGCCCGTGGGGCTGGAAGCATCCTGCCTGGAGGGGCTGGAACAGCGGGATGGTCAGGGCTTTGAGGTACAGGGGCTGGGCCAGCGCCGGCCCCCGGGCAGGGTCCGAGGAGCCCCGCGAGGGCCGCGGGGAAGGGCCCGGCGCGGGATCTGCTGCAGCGGCCGCCGGGTTCTGGGCCTCCATTCCAGGCTGCCATGTGCTCATGGATCTGCCAGGAGGGGACACAAAACAAGCAGGAGTCTGCAGGCAGCAAATAAAACACATGCTTCCCACTGCTGGACTGGTAAAATTAGCAACTAAGAATATCACAGATCTTACATGCAGGCATTAAACAGACAGTAATCACTTCCTTTCCCAATTAAATTGATGCATCTTTCATTTCTCATCGAGGAGTTAAAGTTCAGTACAGTGTAAAGAACACTGAACACTGCATTTAAAACCAGTCTTACAGCCTACAGTTAGCACCCAAAGCACTAGAAACAAATCTGAGTTTCAGATTTGCTAATGGAGGCTCTAAGCACACCAAACATAATACAATTCCAATTTTCTAAAACCATATTCCCATTACGTATTTGTGTCATGTTTTTAAATTTAATTAATATTAATAATTTTTAATACAGAAACACAGAACAGCTGAGGTTAGAGGGGACCTCAGGACATCTCTAGTCCAAACACCTGCTCAAAGCAGAGTCAGCACTGAGGTCAGATGAGGTTGTCAGGGCGTTACCAGTCTGGTTTTGAAAACCTCTGGGGATAAAAAAGGCACAGTTTCTTTGGGCAACCGGCTCCAAACACAGGGCATTAAACATGCCTGCATATTATCTGTGCTTACCCAGCTTAAGGGAGCTAAGGCCAAACACATTGCAGCAAGGGGTATAAAATGAAAATACGTGAACAAAATTAAAGTCGTGCCCTGTTCTGTGAGTCAGATTTGCATAAATAAGTGCAAAGTAGAAAAGATGGTGTCATAGGAGAATAGTGTGATAAATTAAAGCTGGCTTTTGTGTAGCCCAAATTAATTTGGTCTAATTAATGGAGATATTGTAGTTAACTGCTTGGTTTTAGATGCTTTCAATGCCAGATGAAAACATCTTCTAGACACAGTTTTTGAAAATATGAACCCGTTCTTTTGAAATCTATCCTAATATGTGCAGGGTTGGTGTTGGTCCAGACTATTTCAGAAAAGATTTCTGTTGTCTTTTTTTCTTTCTTAGAAACAAAGGAGGAAACTATCAAAATAAGCAAGTTGAAGATTTTCTTTGGAAGAGCTGATAGGGGCATGAGCATAACACCTTGTAATTACAGTTCGGGTGAAAATCAGGTGATCTGTGAATGTTTATTTGATTCTTGCTCAGTTATGCTCACTGTATCCACTGGCTGCTGTGAATAATGGGTTGTTCTTGTGCAAACAGCCATAAAAAACCCATTTGCAATAACATAATCAGTGGCTCAATTTGAAGTCTGCAATTTGTTGCTTTACTGCATAATCTCTGGTGGTGTTTCTGTAACTTCCTTGTATCATTTTAATAGGTTATCATTACTGGGAAACAGCAAAAGAATTACTTCAAAATGTGGTTTGAAATTTGTTCTGGTTCCATCCCAGAAAACAACCTGTAAAATGAACTGATCTATGCACAGAAAAGTGTTAGATTTTACCTTTTTTTCTTCCTCACAAATGTTATAAATCAAGCTCAGTTATTAAGCATGGACTTTTCTTATGCACTTCTGACATTTCTATGTGGAATAATCACTTAAGTGGCTTTTTATTATAGGTAGGGACTATAATGATGAAAGAATGTGAAAAGAATATGGCTTGTTAAAGAAATTAAGTTATTATCCATATTGTGCAGAGTGGTTACCTCTACAGAATAAAAGGAATTCTCTAATTTGCAAAGTGATGTTATCAACATTTCAAGTCCATTTAAGATGGTTCCTAAGTTATACAGTCACTTTTAAATTTAAACACAGCATAAAATAAGGGATGAGACACGAGACAATGATACAAACTAAGGATGCAGTAGTTTTTCAAAAATATTTTTAAAAAAAAAGTTTTGGGGAAAAAAATATGCTGCAGAGAACAGACCCCAAGAGGAAAAGTGAAGCCTAAACACCCAGTGGATAGAACATCTAACAAGTAGCACATCAGACACTGTCTTTGCTCCCCTCCTTCCCCCAGGGAGAGGTGTGCAAATACATTTTCACATATTTTACATTTCCCCCACAGCCTGCTCCAGTGTCACAAACCCTTTCTCTCTCTGATTTCCTCCTGGCCATGCAGAGCTGATGGGCCCTTCAAGGCCACCACAGACAGATGTTTTTCATATGAATCCTGTGGTTCCCGAGTACCAGAGGCTCTGTGTAATTTCACTTAATGCTGTTAAGTTTCTGGGGCCCAAAACACAGCCTGAGACTCATTTCAGTGTTCTCTAATGCTCTGCAAAGAAAATACCTAAGTGGTGACAGAAAATTGAAAGGAAAGTTTTAAATAAAGCTCAGCAAGTAAACTAATGGTGATGCTTAATGTACTTTCAACAATGCAATAACACATCTCTACCAGGTGTGGTAGTTTGCTGCTTTTCACAGCAAGAAAAAGCACTTTCTGAGTGAAGCTGCCATGACTTGTGTTCTGCTGGGGCAAATACCATCAGACTTTTCACATCTGTTATTTATCTACAAAAAAGGCCACTGTATTTCTTTGTACATTGTCAAAAATAGCTTATCTCAAACGAATTCTGCCCCAAGGCTGAATCAGGGTAGTCCTTGCCTAAAGTAGAACTTCCTCTGTTTATTATGCCCTGGGCTGTTACTGAGCAGCCACCCAAAGTTCTCAGTTGTTTGTAACTTGTGGCATTGAACTACCAGCATAAGAACTTGATCCTAATTAGATAAGGAAAATTTCCCAATAAACGAAACTTAATGCAGGATTTGGCCCAAAATTTTCTAAATTGATTTCTTAAGCTATCAAAACTGGTCACTAAAATTCTGTTAAATGAAATTGTTTTGTTCCTGGTTTGAAATCCTAACTTCAGGTACACACCATAGGCAGGTCTGTGGAACATTGAAAAGTGGAGCAGTTTCAGATAAAAAATCACTGTAGCAGGAACTGTCTTACTCACTTTATGAAGTATTTTAATACAGGAGGTTGATATTAAAAAAATCATTTTAAATCCAGTAAGTTCAATTTTTATAGACTTTTTCCTGAATTCCAAATGCATTTTATAAAACTTTTTTCATTTTGTCAGCACTGTTATAATTTTGGACTACACCAAGAAGATTTTTGTCTTCTGCATGGCACATGCAACACTCTGTCAGCTGCCCACCATTATTAACCAAATCAATAACTAAACATGGAAATACTTCTTTTCTGCACTTACATATAATTTTTTGACACACCACTGAGCAGAGCATCAGTCTCTAAGCAGACACAGAGCTCAGCTGCTCAATCCCCCACCTTGGTCTGCAGGTACAACCCAGAGACACGACAGAGTTACTTCATTTTTGTAACCCCACAGAAACTGGTTTCCAACATTCTGAACACACACAAAATACTCAGTTATACCAGGAGTCTTTACCTTTTTTAAAAGCTTTTAGTGATCCCTACCTTGAATACCAGGGAGCAGAAGTGGAAGTCTGGAAATAATTAAGTCTTTAGTCTGGAAATAATTTTTGCTCACATACCTTTGATTGATCCAGGCATTTCAGCAAAAAAGTCTCATTTCTGTCAATACTTGATGCAAGCAGAGAGAAACGAGGACAAAGACTTGAAACAGGTTAGAAGTAGGAAGTTGGGTTTTTCTTTTTTTTTTTTTACATTGGTGTCACAGAAACAACCTTCAGAAAACAGGAAGAGTTGAAACAGAAGAAAATGAAGTGGCATTTCAATCTCACTGTAGCCTTTATCACTATTTATGTAGGGAGCTCTAAACAGAATCTTCAAAATGTGGGGGATTTGTACCCTGCTTTTTGTCCTGAAATACAGTGACACAGTGGTAGGGTTTTTAATTTATACTCCTAAAGGTAATATTCTTTTAACTTTACAGTAAAGGGCTCTCTTAAAATATGATGGGAAAGAAAACAATGGTGGAGAGAAGACACTTGCCACATATGAAATGCTAAACTTATCCAGCGTGGGTGCTGTCCACCAGCTTCTTCTAATGGTGCCCTGTGGGATGGGAGAAAGCAGGAACCAGGTGGGAAAATGCCTCAGGAATTTTAGAAGTGTTTTTGTCGTGCTCAACAAACCTCCATAAACTTGTGGGAAGCTGCAGGGAAAACAGGATAGGGCACAGTCAAGTGCAGTGAAAAGGGCATTTAAAAAAAATTAGATTTTATTTGTGGGTTGACTTCCTAAAGAGTGCTCAGGTGAGCACACAGTGACACAGGGAGCAGCACTGAGGGGTCCTGGGGGGCTGCTCTTCCTTATGCAAACACTTGTTGAAAACAGGGACTGGGATGGCTGCATCCTCCTCTGCTGGTAGACTGAGTGACTCCCAAACTGCAATTCCCAATAATGTAACAAAACTGGCACAGCTGGCCTGTATATTCCCTTAAGAACAGGATATTTTGGAAAATAGAGCTTTTATTTTCCCTGTGATGAGCAGCTGCCCAGTTCAGCCACTGCAGCCTGTCCCTTGCTGGGCAGTGGTGGAACTGTAACGTTTTAATTGTCCAATATTGACTTCAGTGGGAGCTCTTTCTTTTAATAATTCTGGTGATAGACTAATGCCAGAGGCCTCGGTGGATTTTCATTCCAAACAGCTTTATTGATCCTGGAGAGTTTTGCCTCTTGTTTGGATTGCTTTCCATTTATTTCTGGAGCCCTGATTTAGCAGGCCTCCAATTTTGGCGGTGGAGAAATATTTCTGTCATGTTCTTCCCATCTTTCTTGCCTGTCATGTCGTTATTCAGGGGGCAGAAAAGCTCTTAACAGGGCCCAGTATTACTGCTTCAAATCCTCCTGGATTCTACCATACCCTGAAATGCTCCCACTAATTGGTAATGGCACTGCAGACACTTCAAATCCGTGAATCTAGAAAATACTTGACATTCTGAACTGCTTTTCAGTGACTCATGCTTCTGCTCTACAGACTCAGTCTGTCCAGATGGAGAGAATTACATGCAGCAAGTAGTTTCAGCTCTGCTGGGAGATACTTTCCTAAAGGAATGTGTTCTCACCTCTAAGTGAGATCTTCTGGAGGATTACTGCATGCTACAGTCAACAAACCAAGGGGAAAAAAGATGCACATCTTATAATAGAACACTGGCATGAATCAAATCATACAAACAGATGATTATGGGCATTTTACATAACCAGTCAAAATTAGTTTGTCTTCAGTTTGATCACATTTTTGGAGGCCATTATATTTTATTCCACTTTGAGACTGACTATTATTAAGTTAAGGTGAATTTACTTAAAAGGGACACTTAATTTTAACAGTACTCATGATTGCAGCAGTGTGCTGGACCTAGTAATAAACTAGTTACAAACTGAAAACACGTATAAGCATTTAAAATTCATTATTTAGATCACTCAGTATCAAATTCCAACTGCTAAAACTGCAAACTGCTTACCCTGAGAGGCTTAATGAGGCGATAATTAATTAAAGCGAGTTACAACAAAAGCAAGTGGCTGTCTGGATATTTGCCACTATCACAGAGGTTTCAGGGCTTAGCAGAACCTCTTGAAGCTTGATCTAAAATCTCTAAATCTTGAATAAGTGACTCTGGAATCAGGCTGCCCTCACAGCATCCTGTGATTCTTCCCATTTGTGTGGATGAACAGGTTGCTCTAATGGCTAGAAGGAATTTGACCTGTACACAAAACACAGAGCACCAGTATCACCCTGCATTAATTCTGTGTGAAATCAAGTGATTTTTGTTTTCTCTTTCTGATCAATGTATTTATGTGTGTTGCTTCCTCAGCTGCAACCTCTGTGCAAGATTATTTATATTCATTTAAATTCAAAATATTGTCCTGCTCAGAGAAACTCAGCTAACTTCAGCTGTCTCAATACACAGCAGAGTATCAATTTAAACCATGCACAAAGCTGAGCCCGCTGTCAGGTGCTGCACTGGAGTTCTGGGGCTGCACTCCACTCTCAATTCATGTCCCCATCAGGATTTGAGGCGTTGAACCCACTCACCATTGGTACACATTGCTGGGTCCCAAGTCTCTGTGGAAAAGGTCCCATCCTCAGGTGTTTAAAACCCTGCATCCCTCAAAGACACCTGCAGAGTTTTGTCAGGGGTGTGAGCAAGTGAAAGCAGCAATAAACATGCTGTGCTGATGAGCAAAGAGATTCCAAAGGTCCTACAACTACACATTTTAAAGAACTTTGCAAACTGAAATGAAAAGAAAGTATCTTACAGGCTTGCTAATTTTTAATATTTCCTGTGAGGGCAGTGATGCTGAGAGCAGCACACAGTGTCTTACTGTGAGAGGAAGATACAGGCACTGGGATTATCATTTCCAGCTGCTCATCCACCACTGACAGCCAGCACAACTCCCTTGATAGACCACACAAAGCTTCTACTTCAATCTTAGCATCATAGTGAACCACAGGGTCTGGAATAAATTATGTACAGGTACTTCAAACACTACTTCTGTGATGGAAGCAAAATGTTTGTGAGTGTACCCCAGCTCTGGAGTTTTTTAGTTCTCAATTCAGGCAAGCAAAATGGAACGGACACATTTCCTGGCTAGCCCAGAAATGACTGCTAATCTTGTTTTACTTAAAAACTACTTCTGCCCGTGCTCTTTTCTCAGTTTGACTTGGCATCTTGAAATGTCTCATCACAGCAGTGCTGAGTTCACCTTTCCCCTTGTTCTTAAGGGATGTGTCAGATCCCACAGCTCTGCCGGTCCCACCCGCAGCCCGCACACTGCCGGTACCTTCGGAACAAAGTTGGGAGCCCCAGCCCCCTGCACAATCAGCCTGAAAATGTTTAATTCCATCATCTTCTGAGACCTTTATAGTCTTTCCAAGGTAACACCTCAAATTCTGACTTTGGCAAATCTTGCTGCTTGGTACAAGTCGTTGTTCTGAAGTTTTGCCCTTCTCCGTGTGTTATTAAAGTACAAAGCCACTGGAAAACCTGCTGGGGGAACTTTGAAATTCTTGTACCACATCCTAAGGACGAATATTTTTGACACTTACTTCCACAATTGTGTAATATCAGCAAAACTGGTTAGGTTGGGCTTTTTTTTACCAATTATTTCTGTAAATACTGTACCAGAATACAGTATTAAAATCTTTTAGGAAGAACGGGATCTGCTTTGCCTTCCCTTTGTTCCAGAACAGCAGCAACTGGTTTGATCATTATAATACAGTTTTCTGTATTTTTTATTCTCCTTTTCTTGAATATCCATAAATGAAAACATTCCAAAGGCTTAAACCAGTAAAAATGCTGTTACCTAAAATACATTTTAATGTGTAAGTAAACACTGGATTGGCCTTTTTGACCTCCTCATGCAATTTGTGTCAAGAATATTTCCTATTCTACTTCTTACACTGCTACTTTTCTCAGCTCCAGCCATAAGAAATGCTTTCTAGTTTAATATATGTCTCTAGTTTAGATTTACATCAGTATTTCTAAAAAGAAACATATCTAACATATCTGTTGGTTTTGTAACACTGTTGGTGGCTTCACAATGAGGAAAAAATAGGATTTTTAGTGCTTAAAATCCTCAAAGGATTTCGATTTTTTTATCCTTTCATCAAATTTGCTCCTGTGCATTTCCCGTGTTAGGAAAGAGTTAAAAACCTCCAGCCAGCAGACTGCAATCAACAGGTTGCTCTAACAGAAAAATAATAACCCTAATCCATCTTTTAAAGTTTAGGAGGTTGGACTAAATGATGAAAAAATACCGATTAAAGCCCTCTGAAAAGCTGAAGTGGGGCCAGAACTGAAATGCTTTGTGTTTTAGGAAAAAAAATCTTTCTCGTTGCTAAGTGAAAGAACCATCACAATAAAAAAAACCCCAAAATTGTAACTTTCAAATTTCTCTCTTACCATCTAGAATTCAATTCTCTCTCTGCCCATAGAAAATGATAACAAAACACTTGCTAACCTTTAGGTGGCCAATTCACAGGCAGGTGGAGAGGTTCAGGTCCCTGGAATAGCGTTGAGACAAAAGAAGCATCCTGTTTTCTTTTTTCAGTGTCTTTCTCTTCTCTTTTTTTTTAAGCATTTGAGAAGTGGAGGGTGGGTGGTGGGGTGTGTGCAGAGAGAGGAGGGGGTGAAGGCAGCCCACGCTGGTGTAGGAAGAGTTTTAATGGCCGATGCTGGGAATATGGTTTGCCTGCTACAGTGTCTGCACTACTGCAGCTCTGTGTGTGGGCGTAAAGAAATGACACGACTGGGTTTCAAACCATTACACTGAAGATTTGCAAACAGTTAAAAAAAAAAAAAAAAACAACAAAAAAACACAACCCCATCAGGCACAAATGAAAATTATTACTCTTCTCCTTTTATCTTTTTCTAAGGGTTTTTTTTTTGTTGCTTTGTTTTAACTTAGCAGATGTAATCTAGTCAAGTTTCTTCCTCAGCCTCTAAAGGAAAAAAAAAAGGTAAATTGAGTATTTAGGAGGGTTTTGTATTTTACATGGTGTGAATATTTTGTTATGATTTTTGCTGCTATTTTTTAATTAATCTGCAAGAGCTTGTATTCCTGATGGGGATCCAGATTTCCGCAGTAAAAGTCTTCAGAGGACACCTCTATTTCTGCTTTAGAACATGCTAAATAGGTGCCTAAATCTTGGTAGCACCAATAGCACAGTACAATGGACAGAGCAGCAACTCCACACCTGGCCAGGCAGGACATCTGAGCCCACATTTTGTGGAATATCCCTTGAATATTCCACCAAACTGCCAAAAAAAACCAGGACATGCTGGCAGCCCACTTTTGTTCAGTAGTCCAGCAACACCTCAGGTTCACTGATCTAAATTGGGCAGAAAGCAGACTTGAATGTTTGTTGTAACTACTGGAGACCAACAGGAGTGAGACAAAGGGGCTGTTCCCTGTCACATCATGAGGAATGAGAGGAAAATGGTATTTCAGCTGATATAAAAGTGCTGACACAAGTGACAGTGACTATAAACAGTTATGAACACACTGTTGTTGGGAGGGACAGGTGGAAGGATTTTGTCAGACAAGCAAGAACACTTCTCAAACATATTTTGTACCACAAAGAGGGAAAGACAGACAAAACAGTTTTAGAAAGGAACTTGAAAACTTCAAGGAATCTGTATGACTTGGCTGCTCCATGATAGTAAGGGACTAACACCTGATAAATGTGTATCTTCAGGTATGTTGAGAAGAAAAAGCCAGGTTGAAAAGCTTGTTCTTGGGCAGAAGGCATGTGCACTCTGGAGTGCAGGGCTTTAGGTGTCTATCTTTGCAAATATTCAGATGAGCCCCAAATCAAGCAGGATTTCTGCTGCCTTTGGTGCTGTGCTGACAATGAAAAGCAGAGCAGCAGCTGGATGCACAGAGAAAGGGGGGAAGAGAGGAGGCACTGGGTGGTGCCCCCGCTGCTGTTCAGAGCAGGGTACCTCGACAGTCCTCTGCCCCTCTCCCAGGACTCAGGAGCCAGAGCTGAATGTCCAACCAGCACAGCTCAGTGTGAATAAAGCCAGCAGGACAGGACTCGAGGGCTTCAGACTGCTAATCCCAAACTTTGACAAAGACTGATAAAGGAGTTAAACAGAGAATCACCCAACAGTGAATGGAAAACGATGCTCAGTTCTGTGTCTGTGTGGTAAAACCCCCTCAGATATTGCCATTATTGCACAGCAGGACAGCCTGACTTGGTACAAAGTGGAGTCTGGCTGCTGGCCACAGGAGAAACTTAAATTCTTCTTCCATGTATTCACTAACAGCTGAGATCAGCTCCAGGAAAATTCTGTGGGAGAAATATCTGTGTCCTCAGCTGATACAGAAAAGTGAATGTCTGGAGAGACAAGGAATCTGGCTCCCATCAGGGTTCCATTCATGCAGACCGAGTGCCTTTGCACAACCTGATGCACTTTGCAAGCTGCCATTGCTTAAATCAGTTCAGTAAAACTGGTCCTTTTCCTGGCATTGTAAACTGCTTCTGTGTGGATAGAAGTGAAAAAAAAAAGAACCACAACTTTTTTTATTACTCTGTCTTTCTCTAAACCCTTAATCTTTGTGTTCTGTCTGCTCAATGAAGACCCTTTTTGCCCAGGTAAACACCATGCATTATTAATGAGTGAGATCAGCTCAATCTTTTATTATCTTTCATAGTTTTTTTTTAAAAAATTAATTACTATTTTCTGGACTCAGTTTGAAAAGTGCAGTAACAAAATACACATCCTGAAGCAGTAACTCTCAAAGGTGTATGTGCTGCTCATTTTTGTCTCAACAGGACATGGACACCTATTTCATGACCCTGTAGCTGTTGTATTTCCAAGTCACCATTTCTCCATAGTTTTGGTGACTTTGCTGCAGGTGAAGTAGCACCTGGAATGTCTAAATGCACCTAATCCTCCTCTGAGGACTAATCCCCATGAAGAACCATTGTGCAATGTGGATATTGGTTAACACAAGGATCAATATTTCTTTTATAGACATGAACTCTTAAGTCTGAATGTACAGAAATCATGGTTGCCTACACATCTTTCATTTGATCATTTCCAGCATGGTTCTTAGGGTGACTTTTTTCCCAAAGATCATAGCTTTGTGAATTGACAGAATTTTTTTAAGCAACTGCTAAAAATCTGGGAAAAAAATTAATATAGAAAAATATTCCAAAAAAACCCCATTCTTTTCAACTGGACAGCCAACTACTGCCCTGCTATCAACATGGCATAACAACTACTGAGATTCATCTGGCACTTTATCCTGTTTGTTGAGCCAGCAAGAACTACCACCCAAAGAGGAGTGTAACCCTCACAAACTGGTCAGGCCTTACCAAGAGAAAAAAACTTAAAAATGTGCTTGAACAGCAAAAGGGAGAGACAAAGCTTCATTAGAAGCAAACATGGGTCTCCTTGCCAAGAAAGTCAGTTCAAGGAAAATTAAAACAGAAGGCAAAAGTAATGGATCCCACAGGGAAAAGACCCAAGGGCTGCTGAGAAAATGCTAAGGCAGCCACAAAACTGAAAAGGTTCAGCTGGTTGCAGACACAACCTCAGTGTTTCACTGAGAATTGAATTTTTCCTTTCAAGTGCTTGGGTTCTTTTCACAGCCCAACAGCAGAGCTGGACAGGCAGACACTGACCCAAAGGAGAAAGAAAAAAAAGGGGAAAAAGTCCAGCCTCAAACCATCTTCCATTAAAATCTCATTGAGCTTTTTTCCAAATTTAGGTTTAATGTGTGTTAGGTAAGGTTCTAAATGCTGAATCATCACACAGTTTGACTTGGGGGTTTATTTGGTTTGGGTTTTTAGTATTAATTCACCATAAGCAGGTATGGTGAAGGGTTGTTTCATGGACTAATTTACAAGGATAGCCTAAAATCCAAGAAAAATCTTGGACATCAGAGAGAAGAAGCTTTGCTCCTAAAGTATCAGGTGGGAATGAAGACCTCCAACTCCTCCTTGTTCAAATCTTCCTTTTGCTGACAGTGGAAAGGTTAAAAAGTGGAGGATGTCACGGTGCCTCTTGCACAAAAGAGATGTTTTGCAGGAGGAATAGGAAGGGTCTTTCCAGGCCTTCTAGATTGCAGGATTAATGAGCTGGAGTTTTTTCAGGCATATCACATCACAAACATGAGTAATTACCACTATGACACACTTAGAAGCAATGTAGCTTTCAGAGGAACAGTTGCTCCAACTCGAAGAGGCAACAAGGTTCAGTGCTTTGTACGTGCACAAACTACAGATGCATTCATTTTTCCATCTGTTTCTTATTTGTCACAGAAAAACAGATAACTCAGAACTACTGCCAGTAGTCAGAAATGTTCTAAAGCCCACCAAGTGCACTAACTTTAATGTGTTTTACAGAGAAAGAGAATAGAATTTGACAGGGTCATTGATCACTGGAACCAACTCAGATCAGTGTCAAAACCAGTAAAAGGAAGCATCAGTAACTCCAAATACAGGAACACAGCATTCCCTTCACCGTGACCCCAGGCCAGCACCACTCACCAGTAAACCCACAGTCCACACCATTCACCCTACTCAATTGTGGGGTGTTTTATTTTCCTCATAAGTTTCTCTGCAGTTGTGTTTTTTCCCAACATGTTGTCAAGGCAACCCTCCACTCCTGGAGCTTAGTACCCAGCTCTTTATTGCTATTGACACACCAAAATTTAGGATTTTGAACCAATTGATACACTGTCCTTCCCATTATGAAGGGATCTTCACTAATACCATAAGATGGATAGAGTTAAAATGAGACCTTTTTTGAAAGTTCAGCTCTTCCAAAGTGCCTGTGAGAAATTTGCCCATTAACTCTTCTATTTATTAATTTTATTAATCATTTTACATACCAATATTCCATTGTGCTATATGCTATCCACTGAAAACAGCCCTGTAATCTTCCTGGTGTCTTCTCTGTCACAATCCCACTCTTATGTTAGCTTTGAACATTGTTGAGCTCCTCTGACAAACAACATTTTGTGCATTTTGTGAGAGCTGCCAGCTAAATTTCAAGTGACAACAATTAAGTTGCAGTTGCACACTCCTTGTATGTGTGTCATACTTTTCTCTAACAGTTACACAGATTTTCTCTGGGAGAAGAGGTGCTGTATATGAATATGTGTATGAACACTGAATTTAGGATGCACTGCAGGGAACAAGGCTCTTCAACACCTGGGGGTGCCTTGGTGGTGTCCCCTGTGCCCACACCGAGCTCATGAGTCACATCCACACTGCAAAGCACCAGGGCAGGCTCAGATCAGGCATTTGCTCTCACCCTGGGCTCTGAGCAGCTCTTCCACGTTCCACACAACCCTCACCTGTTCCAGGAGTGCCCCGGGAGGGTTCCAGTTCTTACCTTGTGCTTTAAGGTTGCAATTCTTACCCGAGTGCCTCAGGCATGGATAACTGCAGGATAAAGGCAGGGAGGGGTCATGTGAAAGAGCACTCCTGGCAGAGAGAAGTTTATGATTGCACTGGACTTGGATTTCAGTTGTCTCTCACGGTGAGAGGTATTTCTGCCCCTCTCTCCTTTGGGTCTCTTGGAGCTTTGCTTTTATCTGTCGTCAAGGAAACACCAGGGTTTTTTCCCTCTTGCTCATTAATGTCTGCATTTTTGTTTCCATAGCTACAAAGGAACCTTAGTGTTTTAAAATAGCAGTAATTGGATTACCATGACTTTTTCAAATTTATTGACACCATTAATGGCTCCGATTTGCAAAAGCAGACACCGAAATTGTATCAGCAGTTTTTCAGCTATTAACGTGTTATCTCCTTGTCCTGAAATCCTGGGTACATGCTCGGAAAAGTCCTCAGCATCCAGACACTCACTGCAGCCAGACTCAGGCTCCATACTGAAATTACTCTGTGGTGCTCTGAAATTACTGAAAATAGTCTGCTCTTTACTTGGATTAGTTTTAATTTCTGATGGTCTCCTGCAAAGGAGTGCACAGGTTCTGTTGTGAATCTGCTTGGAGTCAGCATCTTACAGATCCTTTGTAAATGGGACCCCAGTAGAATAATCTGGAAGATTTTTTGCAGCCAAGGATCTGGGCAACTCAGGATGCAGGAGCATGGGAAAAGCACAAAGAATTGAGAGTACCAGCATTGCTAACAACTGGAATCACTTAGCAGGGACATAATTCATGTTTTCTTAAGACAAAAAGTGACACTCCTACACTGTCTGTGGCTCTGTGCACCCTCCTACCACCCTGAAATTGTTCCTGTGCCGCCTTCTAGCACTTTTCATTTACTTGTTACCATTTACTTGCCTATTTGAGGTGCCCACAAAGCACCACAAGTGCATATTCTGTACCCCTGCCCTTCCTTTCCATTCCCTCCTGTCCTCAGCCTCAGCAGAGGAGAGAAAGCAGCTGAAGTCACTGTCCCAGCAGTGGTGTCACCACTCCTTGTGCTGAGCCCCAGCCAGTGATACACACCAGTGCCACAGTGGAACTGGACTACAATGAACCAACAGTTTAAAAAGTTGTAAGAGGTGGACAGACAGAATGTCCAGATACCAGCTACTGTTTTAGAAAAACAAGCTCAGGAGAGTCACCAGCCTAAAATCCAGGCACAGCAAAAAGGTGACAAGTGGCTAAACACAAGTAAGTGTGAACAAGGAAATCTCTTCAATCTACAATATTAGTTCCTATTTTTCATAATGGATTTCTGTGCATCCTTGAGGCTCAGACATTCTATTGCCATAGAAACAGTACCCTGTGTCTCTGAGGACCTGCTGTAGCTGGGTGCTGTTATGGAAACAGTCATCTGAACAGCTCAACTCAGGTCTGTATTTCAGTGACTGTGTGTGTAAAGCTCCATTGCTAAATTATCCTTCAGGATTCATTTTAATAAAAACTAAGTCCCTGGAGTACTTGGCAATTAAATAAACTCCTCAAGGCTCCTCCAAATTAAAAATACAGCAATGGGAAAAAAAATATACATTAGAATTACCGAGCCCTTTCAATGCTTACCAACCTCTCCTAATCCCTCCCACCAGCAAAGGTTTGGGGGAGAAGATGGGTCCGTCCTCCCCAACAATTATGAGTAAAACTACTTCAGGAAAGCAAATTTTTATGTTATGTTCTGTGCAAGGACTCCCTCACACACCCATCCTATGTGCCAGCACAGAAATGAAACTCAAAACATAAGAAGGTACAGGGAGAAAATGTGGCTCACATGACTGAACTGTGAATTCTTAAATTTTAATTCCAGGTGAACCATTCTTTTGTCTCAGAAAAGCCATCCAAGACAGATTTCGGAAAAGATAACATGTGAGTTGGAAGCTCAACTCCCACTAATTTTTTCCTGGGAATTGAGTCCTTAGCTGATCCTAGAAAATCTCCTCAACATTTTCATATTTGTAACATCTCAGATACTACTACTTATGTATTTCACTAGAGTTCTGTGGGCATGAGTGTTTTGTATTTTCTTGAATAAAGCTATCAAAGAATCAGGAACACAATTATAAGGTGCTAATTGGGTTAATGGTCAGCTGTAAAGAGCTTCCTGCCTAATGACATAGATTTTTCTACTTAGTTACTGCAACTTTAGCTGTAAATTCACGCTTTTTGTCTTTTTTCTTTTTAAATCAAAATCACCCACACCAAGAAGGTCCTTTCCAACCCAAAGCATCCTAATAATGTTATATCCTATCTCTTTATTCCTACACCAAATACTGGTTATTATGGCTTGTAAAGGGAACATTTCCTAACACTGAATATCTGAATATCTCTGTTTGCAGGTAACACTTTGCCATGAAGAGAGAAATCACCCAAACATAATGAATTTGTGCATATAATTCAAATACCTCCACTGAACTCAGGGAAGCAGGAAAACAAAAGCTGCTCAGGAAGGTGTCAGTTTTGAAACTCAAGTCTTTTCCCCTCTCAAGGGGGATGCAGTGATACCTCAGCAATATCATCATCATCATCATCATCATCATCATCTATTTTTTTTCCTTCAAAATACTTACATCCTCTTTTATCAGCTAGGATTAAGATAAATGTGACACTGAAACCCACATTTATAAAAGGAGCAGACATTGATTTTGGAGTAAGCAAATTAAATCAGTTTTAGTTGTTGCTGATACTGGGTTGTCTCCAAGTTTTGTGATTAATGAAGCTTTGTGGAGGGTTTTTATTAATATCAAAGTTTTCCTTAGAAGTCTCCTTGCCTGCTGCTCCCCTCACAAATGGATCTGGCAGCACCAATCCCTGTGTGAGTCCCCCTGCTCAGGCAGTGTCCAGCTGCTCACACTGTATTTGTTTTTCCTGTTCTTATGCTGCTCATCCCACTGTACATTTGGGATCCCCTGGCTTTGAAGACACAGAATGCACATCTTGGTTAAAGAAAAAGAGCTGTGCTCTTCATCTTGCCTTTTATAGACCTTAATTTTTAATAATTACTGCTTTACAGTATTTTGTGTATTTCAGGGAGCTCCTGTATGCTCAGAATTTTTCATCAGTAGAAAGTGTATATAAAAATTCCTCTTATTTCTAAGCATGAAAACCAAACATTGACACTAAGAAGCTTAAACTCCATTTTTGCCATCTTATTAATCATGAACCTGCTGGATACCCTATTGTTGCCTATCTTTTACTCAAATTTTCTTGGTCTGTGTGTAGCACATTTGGACAGGCCTGTTAAATGTGTTTGGCTTTGGATCAGGACAGAATGTGGTGGAGTTCTTCTGCAGGACTTCCAAGATTATAAGTATTCCCACATATTCCTCTCACTTTCCTTAAGTGCTACAATATTTCACAGTTAAGTACACAAAAAAGCCCCCATGGCCTGTTGTGTCAGTCACAGGAAATGCAGATTCAGGCATTTTGTCAAGCTGGACTCGGACAGTTTTGATCACAACATCTCATGGCCTTTGGTTTTGATTTTTCCTAAATGGAATCTATGATTTTTACATTAATGAAGATTGTATGGAGTCTGCTTACTTTAAAGTTTAAGATATTTATTAGAGAATACCATGAAAGAAAATATTTTCATCCCAATTGTGCATGAAGAGTGTTCTGTTACTTTATTTGCATGGAAGATCTTTACATTTTGTTTCCATCTTGAACTCTCCTAGTAGATTAATTTTTTATTTCTTTTTCTTTTATAGTTTATCCCTTAGGTTGGATGAAATAAACTCATGAGAACCCCTCAGAAAGCTGTTTGGAAAAGAGAAGTATTTTCAGTGAAGCTACAAACAGGAAACCACCACTGGCCAGGTAAGACATTAAAGATTTAAAACTGCCAGAGCACCTCACCCCCAGAAGGAGAAGGATCATTTTCAGGGGCAGTTTTTGACTTTGATGCTCGCTGTTTCCCTGTGGGTTGACAGTCCTGTCCAAACAGCAGCATTTCTTCTCAGCTGGGGTTGGCAATTCCTGCTGTCAGGCCCAGCTGAGAAGGCTGGGACTGAGCCTGTTCCGATTGAAGGTCTGAGGGCTGCGGTCCCAGAGAGGAGGATTTGTGTTCTCAGTTGCTGAGACCGGATCCTCCCCCTCCCAAAGAGGTGCCAAATACAATCCCAGCGCTAAGGAAAGCAGAAATACTCTTAAATCCAGGATCCACCTGTCCTCTGGCCAACAAAACTTCGAATAAAAATGATTTAATGGCTTGCCTTCACCAGAGCAGTGTGGTCAGCCACTGGCAGATGAAAGCCTACGTTTCTCAAGACTGTTTGGTTTATAATTGATCTGATAATTGCCTTGGTGACAGTTAAGATGTCAGCACTGATGACTAAGTGGCCACTTTCATGCAGTACTTTGTGTATAAAGAATTGGCAACTTTTATTTCCAGGTTGTGGTTTCTTTAAACCATGTCCAAAGATAGCTGATGCAGCACAAGATTTCTGAAACAAAGAGCTTGGTGTAAATTTTGGATGTGGAGCAAGGTTTGAAGACCATGAGTTATGTTTGTTATTTAATACCTAATTCTGACCATGGGCTGTCATCACTGGCTCTTCAGACTTTGTACTGAAAGATGCACCCAACAAATGTCTGAGAGCACGGTGTTCTTATAGGAACTGTTGTCATCTTTTGAATTACACAAGGATCACTAAGGGAGAAACATGATTATCTCCAAACAACACAAAATCATCAGCATTTTCCAAGTACTTTAAAATTTGTGGTTTTGTCTTTAATTGTGCTGTTACTGTGCTTGCTCATGAGTTGTGGGTGATAACATGTGATTATCATCTGCCTACTTGATCACATGCACATTTGTGATGCTTGCAAGAGCAAACATTATCTGGCTGGGATCTGTCACACTCTGCAGAGTTTCAGAGACTGTTTCCCAGACAACAGCACCGTCCTCTTGCATCCATGAGCCATGCACTGCCGTGGACCTGCTCTCAGTCTAACACCTGGTGGCAGCTGCTGCTCCCACTGCTGACACAGCCAAAGATGTTTGCAGAGCCACAATCCAACTGCCTGAACTCTGCAAGTCAAGGAAACTGCACAGCCTAAATGAAAAAGTCAAAATGAGTCAAGCAGCACCTACCTTGTTACAAATTCTGAGTCAGTTTTTAAATTGAAACCAGACCGTTCCTTGCCAAAAGCCATTTAAGGGCCATGTAGTACCTGTTTAAGACCTCTGCTGCCAAACACAAAGCCGAGCACAGCTGTGTAATGTGCTAAATCATTTCTCTGTGGCAATTTGAGTGTGTTAAAACAAAGGAGCCCAGAGGGCAGGTGGAGGAGTGAGTGTCAGAAGCAGCTCAGTCCAGCTGGGTGGGATCCTGTGTGCAGGGCATTTACATTTGGGATGTTGTCAGGTGGGGGAGGAAGCTGATAAGAAAAATAATTATTTGCATTCAAATTATATAAACAGTGCCAGAGCCTGGTTAGTGTAGGCAGTGTTAGACAGAGTGTTTCCCAACTGCAGGAGATGTATCACATGCTGGGGAAGGAAGGTATATGAGGCAACAGCTCTCTGAAGGTGTGCAGCTCTAAGCCTCTTGGCACATTTTATGGCAGAAGAATAAAATAAAAGGGATCTGAAGATCAAATGTTTGTCTCAGATGGTCCTATTAAAAATGCACATTTTTAATATGTCCTAACTTAAACTCTGTGTTCTGAAGCAAAGATAATGTGTGGATTTGAGTTTATCAGGGGGAGGAGGGCAGGATATTGGTGGGATTTGGGCAGGGTTTTTCAAGGTGTGCAGGGGTATTTGGGGAAGGGAGAGAGATTAAATGGCAGGTAGCAAAATCTCAGTCTCTCCTTGATGTTCTTAGCTCTAATCAGCTAACACTGAGTGGCTGCAGCAGCAGTGTAGCAATATCACCAGTTAGCAGTTCAGATCCCATGCTGTCCTTTCACATCAGGTGGCCACAGGTTTCTGAAGATCTTATCACTAATTTTTTTTCACTCATTAAGAATGACATCAAGTGTGAGTGAAACATTAAATGATTTTGGTTATTGATCCTGTGATGTTTGGTCAGAACAGCCTGTAAGTCTGCAGAGGGGCTCTCTGGGGTGTGCCACTCCCTCTGTGGGTACCATGGCAGAACCAGGCAGAATCTGATGGGAGATTTATCATCTTTTATACCACTCTTCACATCACTTCTGACTGCAACTCTGCCTGTCAGAGCTTCTCCAAGAAAAAGCATGGTCAAGATGAAAAGGCCATTCTGTCTCCAACCTAAGACTACTTGAAATTATTTAAAATATCCTTCACCTCCTGTTGAGAGCTTCCTCAGCTGCATTCTGTGAATGATGTCCTTGGCTTTCCTCACTGTTTCCATGAAGTACCAAAGGCTTTTATCTGACACTGAGTGCCCAGGTTTACAACAGGACATTTGCACCCTGAATTGTTCTCAGGTTTCCCTGTCTGGACATCTCCATCTGCCGTTACCTGAGACACTGACCTGCTCTATTGCAATCACATCCCTGAGAGCTGTAATTGTAGCTGTGGTGACAAGTATCTGCAAAGGGAAGAAAAGCTCTGCTTCATCAGAGATGAGGACTTGTGGAAACTGAAATCTGAAAGACTCTTCTCAAGTACGTGAAGCCCCACACACAGGGAGGGGAATACACAGCCAACACATGTGATCCAGCCCCCTCTCGTGGTTTTTCCACACAAGAAGGCAGGAATCGATTCAAACTGATTCCTTAGGAATTATATAAACACCTGCATCTCTTCTCTGCAAGCTGATAGGGTTACTGGCATTTCATCTTGTCTCAGGGAGTGATAGGTATTAGTCTGAGGATAGAAAATGATAATCTGTAAAAATTTTTATGTGTATTTCATATGCAACTTGACAGCTATTTCCACCAGAATATGAGGGACTAAGGGAAGGGATTTGTTGGCTATTTCTATAAGCTGTTTTCCTTCAAACTGAGGAAGAGCCCTAAATACTACAGGACAGAAAACAAAACTCTCCTGGTCAGCTGATAAAGTGCAGAAACAAATACAGGCATTTGGTTGTCTTACACTGCTGTGTTTTATTTTGAGTTGAACTGAATGGTGTGATACAAAGAGCAAGTCAGTGTTTGTCAGCGGGTGAAGAACAAATGCACTGAACTTAGAGAACTGCTGCAGGTCTGGCTAAAGCCAGGCTGGTTCCAGTGAGTGTTTTGGGGTGCACAGCATTGGCCAAACCAGCCCTGAACTCTTGTTCTTGTTCTGCAGCACCAGCATGGCCTTTCTGTCACTTCTCCATTTCACTGATGGCTCACTGTGCAAACAGAAATCCAGCTGCCTCGTTCCCTCACAGTGGCCACATGAAGAGCTGTCCCAGAGCAGCAGCCCCAGAACAGAAATAACTGTCCTCAGGTGGCACCGGGGCCGGCTCACCCAGCCTGGGAAGAGCTGGAGATCAGCTGCACAGGGGGAGCTTGGCAGTGCAGCTCCCCTGCTTGAGGCTGTGAGGTTTATAGAGCTCAGGGGTCTCAGGTGTTGTTTGCTGCATTCTGGTGCCCATTTCATGCACCAGCTGCATTTAGCAGTTGAGAGCAAACAGCCCCTGAAAGCCACACATGGACTAAGGAATCTCACCATGGCTTTCCACAGGTTTTTATATTCTTTTGTAGGTGTCCATTATTGTCCTCAGTGATCATTTTGGTACTGCCTGGGACTGGACAAACTTAACTGACAATGTTTTCTTTGATTTCAGTTATTAGACAGATGCTGACAGCATACAGAGGCAAAGATACTGGATTTTATAGTATTATAGTACATGTAAATAATTCTAATGTTTAGGATGTGCCCCTTTTTCCTCTGCAGTTACAAATGCACATTTGATTTTCCTAAAGTCTGGCTGTATTATTTATAATTGGGTTATTTCTCTTACAAGTCAGGTTTATAAGTAGTTCCACACTTGATATCACTCAGATTCAGAAACCTACTTGAACAAATCTCCTGTTAAAATAGCCTGAAGTTTACATGAGCAAGAACTGCTGAAATCTAGCTCCTAATCTGCACCATATGTTGGCATGCTTCCTTCTTGGAGATGACATTTTGCTTTGCTTCCAGTAGATAACATTTCTTTTACAGAAAAAAAAAAACTGGTGAGAGGCTACAGACAGCCTGGTGGATAAGGGATGGGAATCTGCTGTACTGTCCCTGTCCATTTAAGGGTCACCACCTTCACAACTGTGTGTCACACTTAGACCTCTCAAAATGCTTCGCATTTTTAACATCCTTTGCAAAATTCTCCAGTTGCAAGAATCAATCAGTGGGTATTCAGAGTACAGTGATTTGGAGCTGCTTTGCAATCCCCCACCAGTAACTCTGAACACTGTGACACATCAGTGGTGTGTTAGCCATGTTCAGGAATAGCCCGTGAGATGGGAGTCAGGAAAAATAAGATCAAGACAGGTATCCCCAGCAGAGATTTATTAACAGCTCTCATTGAAGTATTTGCTACTGAGTGAATCTGGTATTTATCCTTAAATAGTCTCTTCTCTGTAACAGAGCTGCTGGATTTGATGTTGGGGATGCACAGGGATATTCTCTGTGAGCCCACAGACTGGCTGGGATCTCTGGCACCGCAGAGGGCGTCAGCAATGTCACTGTGTGATATAACCTGTTTCTGGGAAATTTCCCTCTCGTGCTTTTCCAGTGAGGCTATTTCTGTGCGGTTATGAGTACACAGAGGTCACTCCCTTGTTATGTGCATGAAACGATATCCCACTGTTTGAAAAAAATACCCTTTTCGCTGAACTCACAGCACTTTCCAACATTGTTGAGTATTTTAGGAGCTGCTTGATGGCGCGCCAAGAAACGCCTGTGGGTTTGTTTGGGGCTGTGACCGCTTCTTTATTAACGCCGTAAATCACCGTGGCTCCTGCCAAGGATGAGGAAGGGAAGCACTCGGTGACAGTTGGCTGGAACGTTCCCGGCAGAGCGGCCTGGCAGCGCGGGGGGTTATGAAACCCTTACGAAACCCCTTACAAATGAAACCTTTACGAAACCTCTCACAAATGAAGCCCTTACGAAACCTCTTACAAAACCCGGCCGGGCCGGGGCGGTGTCACCGAGCCGCGTGCGCGTCACGCGAGTGACGTCACACCCCAAGGTGCCGGGCCCCTGCGCCCCCTGCCGGCCGAACGCGGTGACGCTGCCGCGGTGTGACGTCATTGGCCGCCCGCCGCCGCGCTGACGTCATCGGCCACACGCGGCCCCGGCCCCGCTGCGCCCGGGCAAGGCGGCGAGGGGCGGCCGGGCCGGGCCGGGCCGTGCGGTGCGAGC